>JAULAV010003535.1:0-50013 GCA_030789695.1 Scilla litardierei
TTCCCGAAGCTTCACGCTTCATTTCGTGGCTTCTAGTGCATCTTAGTTGGTTCAAGAAGAAGAACCAACCGACTAGATTGTCATCTAGTCAGTCAGTAATCCTTCTTGAACCGACTAGATCTCCTTGCTCAATTCAGCATCTTCACTGTTGACCAATTAGTCGGTCTAAGAAGGTTCACCGACTGATTAGTTGTCAAACTAGTCGGTTTGGAATCCTTCTTAGACCGACTAGTTATAACTTCATTTTCACAGCCTATCTACTGTTTATTCATTAGTCGGTCCAAGAACAACCGTCGACCGACTAGTTGAGAAACTAGTCGGTTGGAATTTGTTCTTAGACCGACTAGTTCTCTTGTGTTCAGCTTATTGTTTTTCAACTGCTTAGTCGGTCAAAGAACACTCACCGACCGACTAGTTGTCAAACTAGTCGGTTGGCAAGTCTTCTTAGACCGACTAGTTCTTAACCTCCTGAACTTTCTTTCTTGGCTGTCAACCTCTTAGTCGGTCCAAGAAGAATCACCGACCGACTAGTTGTGAAACTAATCGGTCAGTGATCCTTCTTATACCGATTAGGCTGCTTCAGAAATAGATCCGTTGGAGCATTAAATGCACGAATTTTCCCTCTCTCTTCTCTCTATCCTATATATACTTGTGATGCTTCTTCATTGCATTCAAGGCTGATATTATTGAGACTTAGAGAAATCAAAGAGAAGCATTCAACTCCATTTCTAAAGCTTTCTCTTTCTCACAAGAATCTCTCCAAACTCCTTGAGCCCTAATTTCCTCAAGAGAAGAGATTCTCTTCATTGGCATTCGATCGCTGTTCATCTTCTTGGAGCTAGGGTTTGGTGACATTCTCTTCCTCAAAATCGTCCTTGCCCTAAAATCGTAAGTTTACTCAAGGCATAGGATTTTGTTGGTAAGTATTTCATTGTTTCATTTACTTTGATATTGCAAGTTTTTCTCTCGGTTTGTGAGAGAAGTGTGTGATCCCGGTTTGTGGGAGTCACATTTTCATTTGTGTATGTATGATTTGATCTTGTAGAGGTTTTCTACAAGAATTTCATAGTGCAAATTTGAGTTAGAGGATTCTAACTCAAGTAGCCGGAGGGGATCCGGGTGTTTGGGACGTAGGATCACCGGGAACAAGTCGGGGAGACTTGGGTGGATCCGAACCCGTTAAATCATTTGTTTGCGTTGGTCGTTTCTTTGTTGTCATATTTTCATTCCGCATTGTTGGTTGAGTTTGCAAGATAATTAGGAATTACACTCTTGATTATTTTAAAGTACTATTCACCACCCCTCTAGTACTTGTGCAGTAGCTATCAGGGCATTACACCAAGGACTTGATAATAAAAATTCAATGTCTTGCAATGCGCACTCATTTTCTTCGTAGGCTAATGCTTCCTTAAATTCCTATTCAGCCCTTGACGGAATAAATACAGCAATAAATCACCAGTTAAAGTAAATTTCAATAATTCAAATATTCAAAATTAAAACAATATATACAAACAACTAAAGTACAACAGTAGCAGCAGAACATGTTAGTGACAGTGCAAACAGAGTATGTAGAGTGACAGTGTCAACATGGTATGTAAAGTGACAATATAAATATTATAAACTGAGTATGTAGAGTGACAATATACTGAAACAAAGGATGTCATATGTATCAGATTATTTATATGGTTTTGTTTTCATGTTCATGTAAATGTAGCATGTATACCAATCCTAGGATGACTCATTTTAAAGAATACGATAATGCAACAGGAGATCGCCTTGTACCACGAGTGAGCTCACTAGGCCAAGTCCAGAAGAGATACTGTGCGAGGGACTTTGGATCCATCCGATGATATTATTACGGGTCTATCCTGATACTGTGATGGGACCCATGTCGGATATAAAGAAAGATCCATCTGACGATACTGTGACGGGTCCATTTTGATTATTTGATGGGATCCAGGTCGGATATAAAAAAGGATCCATTTGACGATATTGTGACGGGTCAATCCTGATACCGTGATGTAGGGGTGGCAAACTGCACCCGACCCGAACCCGGCCCTTTTAACCGGGTATGGGTAGAGGGCTATCCGAGTCGGATAGTATTCGGGTCAACCCGACTGACCCGGATAAAATGCGGGTCGGATTCGTGTTTGACCCGTCAACCCGGGTTGACCCGAATCCTACCCGTTTTTCTTAACATTTCTATATATGTATTATATAATAACTTAATAACAAGTCAGCAATTTGGTAGTTTGGTTAGCTGGTTTAAGTTGTTTACCAATGTTGCCAAGTGGTCACAGGATCGATTCCTTGCGCATCCCAATTTTTTTGATATAATTCAACGTTTATAAGTAGTAAATGTATTAGATATTTGAAATGCTTTCAAAACACCAAGTAACTTATGTCGGGTTGGCTAGTGCGTTGAACTTGGTCGAGCAGGTCGCGAGTTCGAGCTTTGGCAAATACCCTTTTGCTAAAAAAATTTCAGTTTCAAAGAAACCTGGGTCGGCGGGTCGGGTTCGGGTGACCCGTGTTATTTCCAGGTCGGGGTCGGGCTTCATGATCCGGACCCGAATTCAATTCGGGTCGGGTACCGGTTTATCCCTATCCGGGTCGGGTCAAACTTGACCCGACCCGAACCCAACCCGACCCGACCCGTTTGCCACCCATACCGTGATGGGACCCAGGTCGGATATCAAGATACTGTGCAGGGATCCATCAGATACATGTCATAAGCATGGCTCCAGTTGATCACATATTTTCTAATATTAGTTACCCAAAAAACCCCAGTGAGTCTGTATATGTCAAGTGTAATATTTGTTCATGATGTACAGTTTCAGTGTTAGCGTGAGTGTTGTTCAATGGTTGTAAGTTTGTAACTAAGGTCATTGTTATCAGATTTTACATACCACAGCTGTAACTCATTTAAATCATGTAACACTTGTGGTAAATCCAATTTAGTTTTATTATGGGTTACTTTATATTCATCATTAAAGTAAATGAGACATGGTCTCCCAACAAGTCAAGTGTCACATCATTATTAGTTTGCATGGCTAAGTGTTCTATGCAACCAATTCTATACATGTCTAACAATTTTCGAGAGTCGTAACATTTCAATATTCCATCAAATTCATGTATCCAACATTTGATGTCAGAAATATTTTTCTAATCATATGCATGATTAAAATAATTTCCCAATATTTAAGGGACAAAGTCAAGCCTGTTTAACTTCATGTATTTCATTTTTCAGCTCATGGAAACAAGCAGCGAAGGCAAAAGCACACATGAAAATATTTAGCAAGTACAAGAGCCTACAAAAGTATTTAGCAAGGGCAAAAGCCCTCAAAATTAGCAAAGGAAAAAGGCCCAAGGAAATTACAGTAAGGGCATAAAGCCCATGGGGACTACAGTAAGGGCATAAAGCCCATTGACATTTTCAATAAGGGCAGAGGCACATTTAAACAAACATCAGGGCATAAAGATCAAGTGGGCCGAACTGCAGACTGGTTGAGGTGGTGTCTTCTTTTTTTAAGAAATGGCCCTTGCAGAACTTGGCCCAGGCCGGCCAGGCAGCACCTGGCCCAATCACATGTGGCCTTGCTGGTCCGAGCGGGCCGCATGCTTTGGCGGGCCTGCAGCGGCAACAGGCTCAGGGGCGAGGCCCCTTGGGGTGAAATAGAGAGCAGGGGGCTTCGTCCCCCTTCTAGCCCCAAAATTTTTTAAATTTTTTAAGGAATAAATATTTTCATTATACCTCAAAGAATTTTTAAAAAAATCTAACATGCTTCCCTCAGAATTTTAAATGCTAAAATCTAACATGCTAAAAGAAATTTTCTAAAAATAATTTGAAAATATTGAAATACTTCAATTTACCGTGTACTGTAGATGGCCAAAACCCCAAGATATCCCTGCTCAAGCCCTCCACCGATGGTGGTTGCTTGAACCACGGCAAAGAAGCGAAGAAATCAATCCAACGAACGACCCAAACCAAAATCCGAAGGAAACCGAAATCCACTAAGCAAGAAATATGAATTTTTTGGAAAAATGAAATTGTTTTCGCATGAAATCCCCTAAGAAAGAGGGATGAAAATTTATAAAACCAGAGAGGGATAGGGGACCGACATCGATTGCGAAGGGCGGAGAAAACTTCATCGAAGGAGTTAATGAACGACGACAAACGAACGTCCACGCATGCGCGTGGAACACGAGGGAGAGAAAAACATGAGGCGGCTTTGAGCTTGGTTGTCAATTGTGAGAGAGAGACGAGAGAGAGATGAATATGGGTTGTTGGGGGAAAATAATAAAGAGGGAGTGTGTGTTAGGTTTTGTTGGCTGAAGAAAGGAGTGAGGGAGAGTGACCTTTTTTTCCTTCTTTTTTTGAATTAATGTGAGTGTGGGAAGAGTGTTAGGAAAGATTTAATGGGGGGCAGTGTTCTAAAACAAGTTATATGCGGCCGCATATGCGGCCGCATATGCGGCCGCATATAATGCTGCCTTTGGCGGCATGAAAAATTAGATATGCGGCCAAATTATGCGGTCAGCCGCATAATCGGCCGCATTAATGTTATGCGCCCTTATATGCGAATATACGAGGGCATAATCGGCAACTAAAAAAATCCCAAACCGTTAAGAAACTGACCAGTTAAGCATACAATTCAGTTTTTTTAATTTCAAAGTACTTGTGTTTGACATACTTTTGATTTGAACGTAGAACTAAATATTTATGTTTTGTGTATAGATTGCTTTATACATTAGACATTATTATTTTATGTATTGATCGTTTTGATTGTGCTGTTGTTTTAGTGTTTTAGTATTAATTAATACGTAGTTTTAAAAGTTGATATAATTTTTTCCTTATTCATATCTTTTAAGATTTTTTAAATTTAACATATACAAACACACATAAACTTATTGTTTATTTATTTACTAAAATATTCATTTTCGCATAAACAGTCTAAACCGCATAATCAACCGCATAATTCGTTTATGCGCTATGCGCTCCTAGACCGCGCGCATAATGAAACCGTCTTTTATAACACTGATGGGGGGTGTGTGTCTGTTGAAGGAAAAAGATGAGAGAAAAAGAGATAAGCTAATAACTGGGTTGTTGGGACGGTTCTTTAACGTGTACATTATTTACCATTTGTATACAACGGGTCATGTAATTGAATCACGTTTATTGTCATAATCAACTATTATCAATTTATCAACATGTGGCAAGTGAACCAGGTGGCAAGAGTTTTTTCAATGTAATGTAATGTCATTTTGTAACTAGAACTATGTAACTGGAATATTAAAGTACTAACATATGGTTATACAGTTGCAGTATCAGATATGAATGTCATCAATTGTGGCAATTTAAGTTTCTCGTCCAAAAGGTAATTCCTTATTTAACGAATTAATTGCTGTTAAAGAAATAAACTAAACAATTTAAGAAAAATCAGAACAAACTGGAAATTTTAAATAACTTCAAGGAAATTGGAAAGGACATGGTAACAGATTCACATTTTGGCACTCTAAATAGTTTCAAGTCTACCAGCTCTGAGGTGAGTGTGCCGCAGCTATAGTTCCATCATCCATGAACCTTAATCAGCCAATCAAGCCCACAGGCTCAATTATAAGTAATAATGAAACGGCCCACATGCAAAAAAAGAACAGAATTCCAGCGGTCATTCATTTGTAAGTACAGCAGGGCAAAAACCCAAGGCAAACGACAAAGTCCAAGGTCCAGTGTCAGACCGAAAAAGTCCGAAAAAGGACAGAAACCCATTAGAGTTTTAACGGAGGGTTAATGCCCGTCAGAGAAGTGACGGTGAGACAAAAGAGTCCAACGAAAAAACTAACGACGGAGTCAACTTCTCAGCAGAGAAGAATTGGCAAGACAGGATATTCATCAGAGAAGTAGCAGCAGGATCAAACCCAACCGCATGCAAAAGTCCGAGAGTGAAATAACCAGCGATCCCCACAAACTAGCCACACCAACCACTAAATCTGGCGGCCAACCGCAAAATAAAAATCGAACCGAGAACTAAACAGAAATGTGGGCATCGACGAGGGTCGACGCAAAGCCTTTAGTGCCGTCGAGAAAGTCCTCGCATAGGGGAAAATCCTTAGAGATTACTGTGAATCATCACATCCACATAATACCAAGAAATCTCCACAATTAGCATACAAAAATTCCATAATTCAAGCTCCAAAAATTTAGAAATTAAACTGGAAATAAACCGAAAAGCTTGGAGAAAGATTCATCTAATGCTCATCGACGTTGGCTCAAGAATCTAAGAATTTTGAAGAATAAATCTAATTGGATAGCTCCAACGAAAATCCGAACAATTTAAACCAAACGAATTTTGAAGAATTTTGAAGATGAAGAGGAAAATAAGTTTCGCATAATCAACCCCTAGAAATAGTTGCAATACTTGTAGGAGAGAGAACGCGTAGCCGGATTAGCGGAAGAGTTCGAACGGAACTCCCGCGATAGGGCAGTAGCTCGCAGTTTCCGTCGAAGGGGAGAGAGCCTATGGCTTTCTGTCGAAAGAAGATGGAGAGGGTCGGGCGGCTGTGTAAGCCTTGAGCTTGAGGTTTAAGTACAATGGAGATGGTTTCATGTTGTGGGTTTAGCGGGCTTGTGGCTTAAAAAGAGGAGAAGGGAAGGAAGAGTGGGTTGGGTTTGGGCCAAAGAAAAGTAAAAAAAAAGAGAAGAAAGATGAAAAAACTAGAAAAATATCAGAATAAATCCCAAAAAATCTTATAGAAAAAATATGGACCATTACAAGTCCCAACGTAGTGTTCCATTGTTGATAATATGATCCATTTGCAATCAACTTTCAATTGATCATCTTTCTTAAATCAAACTCCCAAACATTCACATATGACTTGGACTCTTCTGTTATGGCTTTGCTGGATCATTCCCAAATTATGCTATGATCACCCTATATCGTCCCCTGAGTTCTATTAATAATGCAAAATTTCCAATTAAAGTACGATCATCTGCTCTAGAAATACATTCACAAAAAACTTATACAACCTATCAAACCTTTTTCTTTTTACTGCTATTGGATTGCTAGCTTTTTTGGTTACAAAATTAAATCGGGATGTGAAAATTAAAGTCGGATTGAAGAAGAGCTGGTTGGAATGATAAAACAATGCTATATTAAGGTGGTAGCAAAATGGCTGTGATTTAGAATCAAGATGGTTGGTTGGCCTCATGGTGGTGACTTGTGCGTCTTGGGGAAATGAAGTATGGAATTTGCAAGGTGACGGTCAACATGAGTGGGATCAAGGAGAAATTAAGGAGTGAAGATGATAAAGTGGTTAAGGTGGAACGGAGTTGAAATTTGGCTCAAAGTCGTTGCCAATTATGAGTTGAAATTTAAACCTGGGCCGCAACCTAACATCCCGATATGCTATAAATGGGTTCATTGCAAGGATTTATAGGATTGACCCCATTTATGATCGAAATCTAGTTACTCTTTTATTAAGTTCGTTAGGTATGGGTTAGGTGTTTTAACTGTCTCTACCTGTTTCAACCTGTTTGTGTGTGTGTGTTTGTATATAGACGTTTCTAATTACTTTTAAAACAAATAGTTTAGAATATTATCCCTTAGTTTTTGTCCCTTTAATTTTTATAAACTAGATATTTTCTTAAATTTTTTCTTTTTACAAAATAAATATAAAAAAATAATAAAGAAATCACTTTCTTATACACTAGAACTCTTTTAAGAATTAAGTATTTATTTAATAATTCTTTGTTGATTATGAAGATAACCAAATTATATAGAAAATTTAAAAGCAATAATAAATGGAAAACTCAATTAATCGGAATAATATGAGAGAACTCATTAATTTTTCTAAACAAAGTATTTTTTAAATATATTATTTTTCCAAAATAAAAAAAATAAAGAAACATAATTGCTTATAAAATATAAATATGTTGGAAATTAGTTAATTATTTAATAGGTCTTTGTTGATGAGGAAGCGTAACAATTTAAAATAAAAATTAAAAGATAAAAAATAAAAGGAAAAATCATATTTGGATGGAAATTAGCTCAATTTATTGGAATAATATGAGAGAGCTCATTAATTTGAAAATCTAAATTGGCTTAGCATATTTCTTCTTCATTAAGCCAAAAAAAAAGAAAATTAACATCACAAGAAAAAGAAATTGCCCTAAAAAAGTTCTTGCTTAGTCCCCTATTCGACTTCCTTAATCATATGAAACAGAAGGAAAAAATAAACCCCTCCCCACAAGAAAGAGACCTTTCTCCCCTACTCCGATTCTCCATCCATCTCCTATAATTCTCTTTCTTATCTCCTTAGAATCTTTTTATACCTATAACTTCCCTTAATCAAATCTATTAATTACTATTCTTATACCCAATTAATTTGGAACCATGTTCCCCTTGTTACCCCCTTTTCTGAACATGATAATTAAAAAATAAAACGAGAAAAAAAATAGCTCTAAACTACTCTTAAAAGCAAATTAATACATTATTAGTTATATAGTTAGAAACTGCAGAACATTTCTATCATAATAGAAGTTTAAATCAAGAGGTGAACCAAAATACAAAATACATTAAATTAGAATTTTATAATGATTCCGAATTAGTTGTAATTGATGAATATCATTGAAGTATAATTATTATTGAATTATTATTTCTGTTAAAAGTAAATTAATAAGAGAATAATGGAATGTTTTGTCAGCGTTGGAGATTTCCCATGCCGGCAGCATATACCCAAATGTTTTTGATAATTTTTTTTTTCAAGTTTTGATTATTTGAGAGTGATATACACATACTAAAAACCAAACACTAAAAATCAAGTGAACACAAACTATTTATCATCGATCGGATTATTACAAAAGTTTTACTAAAACCACTGAATTTGTAACTATTCCTATCATATTGGAATTAACGTATTGGAATTTCAAATCAAAAGTTACTCAAACCGAAAAAGGAACACATTACAATTTTGAATCCTAATTTAATTTTTAATTGACAGGTTATTTCCGAAGTTATAGTTATTATTGAATTATATGTACTTGTAAATCACTATGTTAGCTATGTATCTGGAACCTAGTCCTTTGCTGAAATGTTGTGTTATCTTATGCAGAATACGGACTATTACTGGTTTGAAATTCACAATCCAGACTGGTCTAGATTCTTTGGAAACTTCCAGACAAGCAGTAATTAACCGGATTATGGAAATCGACCAAACAATGGGGAAGCCAAACAATGAAGATATTGAACGTAAGAGATACTGTCCATATTGCAATACTGGTAACGGTTCCCTATGCATCAACTGCGAACTTGATCAGCTATTTCAGGTTTGTTATTTCATGTCTTAAGCCATGGCTAGCATAGTAAATCATATTTCAGTTCTAGTATTTAATAGTTTACATCCCAGATATATGAGGCTGGGTTATTTCTTGTGAAAAAAGCGAAAAGCGGTGCTGTTATCGCTTCCGAGGATGCAGTAGAGATGCAGAAGCAGAAAGCTGCATTGAATTGGTTTTTTCGTGATAGTGAAATGTCAATAAAAAATAACAGGGATGATGCGAAAAGTAAACAACGCCATGTTAGAGAAGAAATACAGGTATATATTTCCATTTCATCTGATTGATTGATTGGATGTTGATTATTTTTATTTAAGATGCTCACAATTTCTGGCCATTTATTTCATTTTCTTAAGATAGAGAGTTGTTCACATAGATCAGGTGTCCCTTTTTAATAGTAGTCATTGATGAGATTAGAAAAGGCTTCTGTTGTTGTACTCAATAAGATTACCTATCGACTTCACAATGTTTCGACAAAGTGCAGATGTTTGAGGCTATTATATTCCTGCTGAAGTCTTTTTTACATTGTAAACATCTGAGTAATCCTTTTCATGTCGACTTTCTATTGTTTTTTTTGCAAAGTGCTTGTGTTGAGAATTAGGTAATCTAATAACTTATGTATTGTAGAGCCGTTTCTGTCTTCCAAATGAATTTGCTGATTTCGGTTTTCAGGCATTTGCTGATTTTAGTTTGTTTACAGGTCTCAAAAAATCCATCTCCTTTAGAGATAACTTTGGGGGTAGTAAAAAGTTTTTCCACAAAAATGTTGGGAAGGCAGGGTGTGGCATCAGCCAGAAAGCACTTGCTTCTTTTTGAGGTGTTGTTTTCTTATTACTGCTCATCTGCTATGTCAGTTTGTTGATCTTGATAATGTTGTAAAATGTGATGGAATATAGCATGTGTGTTCTTTATGTACTAGCTTGTGCTCCAGATATGCTTTTTCATTTTATTGACTTGAATTGCAATTGATCTTAGACTTTGTGAGTGAGAACTTCTAGTACATATCAGTATACTGGTATATGATAGCTATAGTTTTTAAGTGTGACATGACATATCTAGTGCCACACATAAATTTGATTGTCAACTTCTGATTCTTATTGAATTTCAGTCTAACTAGGCTATGTCGAAATGTATTAATTAAAATGGATAAAGAAACTACTATTGTTATGGATGAATTGGTATCCCTAACAAAAAGTCTACTACATGTTAATTTGGTAATCACCTTGCAAACTGATGCTGAGGAGTTTCAAGCTTAACACCATCCACAAGGAAGTGATATGATTTGTATCTTTGATGCTATCAAGTGGATCCTAGTCAAACTATCCACACACACACGCCACCCCCAACACCCCCAACAAAAAAAAGAAAACAACCCCAACCCTGAGATATGTATGCATGTACGTATGTAGCAAAGCAAAATCTGAGACATATCGATTTATTTGTTAAGGAAGAATCACTTCCATGTTTAACTGTTTATAACAATCGACTTGCCCAACATTGAAAGATATTTTATCCTAATTTGTGTTCCCTCATTCATGATATTTCCTACAAAATGATGTCATTAATCAATAGTTGCGTAGTATTTTCATGTTAGTTGTTTAAAAGAATGGATTGATGTTAGACCCAAGGGGCCGACACACGCAAGGGGGGACGCACGCAAGTGGGGAGGAGCCGACTTAAGGGCATTTTGGTCTTTCTGTATTTTCTATTGTTTAGGAGATGGTTTTCTTATTTAAACTAGGGTTAGCCGTCATTTGTATGCATGCTTGATGATTGATATTTCTCTTGAGCATCCTTAGGTAGATCTAGATTAAATGAGTGCGAACATCCTCTATTGGCGTCTTGGAAGGAGGATACACCTTTCTTGTATCCAATTATCTTTATTCAGCTTCTTCTATCAATAAAGTTGGGATCTTTCTTCATTTTAATTTCAGATTTTCGTGGATCCTAACAATTTGGTATCAGAGCGTGACGATCCATGGCGACGGCGACGAGATCGAAGGATAAATTGGAGGCGTTGGAGGAAAAGTTCATGGGGGAAATTGAAAGGGTAAAGAAATCGGTTAACAATTTGGCGGAATCCATCAATTAAATAAGGCAAGTCAAGCAAAGAACGATGGACAATTTGCAAAAATCCTCTCCCTCTTGACGGCTATCTCACAAGGCGAAGGAAACCCTAATTCGGAACCAAAGGCGGCAACTTTGAAGAAGGAAAAGGAAAAAGAAGAGATTTTTTACCCAAAATCAACCCTATTTCGTGGAAGAATTGGACGAGGAAGAAGATGAGAGACCGGAAAAGGTCGACTACCGCGAAGAATTGCGGCGAAGGGCAGATGAAAGGTGGAGGGGGAACGGCGGCCCAAACCCTCCCCTCCAAACCTCGGTGCGTGAAGGATTTGGGGAGGCAGGGGTGTTTTACGGCTGCACCGCCCCCATGACTTCCGCCGAGTAGGTGGCGGCCCCCCACGGACTCGCCCAGGGATGACGAGGGTGGGAGGGGGTCCGACGACCCCTCCCGAACCCCGGTGGGAGCTGGGGGAAGCCAGCGGGCCCTGGCGGCCTCCCGCCTGGCCGCCAGGGGCAGGCCGCAGGCCTGCGGCTAATCGGCAGCAGCCCGCAGGGCTGCCAAGGGCAGCCCGCGGGCCCGGAGGGCTGCCTAGGGCAGCCCACGGGCCCGGAGGGCAGCAGCCGCATCCCCCATTGCTGCCTAGGGGCGGCCGTGGACCTGCAGGGTTTCGAGGTCAGGAGAGGAGAACCAAGGAGATCCGGGGTTGGTTTTCAGCCCTATTTGGAGGATCCGGCGCGGGACTTTGGAGGTGCATTTGACCCCGGGGAGGGTCAGGAGTACTATGATGATGGAGGAGGTTATGGGGCGGAGTTTGGGGATGACAGGGATGGGAGGACTTTGAGGGATGGTGTGGAGGCACTCACGGGAGGCAGTACGAGACACATGACGAGAGGTGACAGCACTATCGACAGCCTCGCCGTGCAAAGGGGAGGTCTGATCAGGGGCACTTTAGAGGAGATTGCAGGGTGCGGAAGCTGAAGATGCCGCTGTTCGGAGGGGAGGATCCGCATGCCTGGTTGTTCACCGCGGAGAGATATTTCGCAGTGCACCATATGACAGATGCACAGAAGCTGGAGGCGGCAGCTATTTGCATGGAGGGGAGAGCCTTAGGGTGGTATCAGTGGACGGAGAGGAGGCAGCAGATTCAATGCTGGGAGGAGCTGAAGGATCTTATCCTGGAGAAGTTCAAGGATCCCTGCCTGGGAAACTTGCACGAGCAGTTATACGCTCTCAGGCAGGAGGGACCGGTGAGGGAGTACATTGAGAGGTTTGAGACCTTATCCGGGAGAGTACAGGCGTGTCAGATGAGTCTCTAGAGGGCACTTTCCTGAAGGGGCTGAGGCCCAGTCTCTGAGCTGCAGTGAGTCCCTACAAGCCCAGTGGGCTTTCCGAGGTCATTGAGATGGCACAACTGGTAGAGGACTCACGAGAGGAGGACAGAAGAGCCAGGAGTGGCTACAGTGGCCAGGTACAGCGGGGCACCTCCTCAGGAGCCGACGAGACCGGGGCACCACTGAGGCAGATCAGACGAGTTTCGAGAAGACGGATGAGCAGATTAGCACACCATCTGCTGGGGGCCAATTCCGGAGGATGTCCGATGCGGAGATGAGAGAGAAGCGGCAAAAAGAGATCTGTTTCAGATGCGATGATCGCTTCACCCCTGGACACCGCTGTGCGGGTCGCAAGCTGCAAGTGTTGATCGCAGAGGCAGACGATGATGATGATGTGTACGACGAAGGGATCGGAGGAGATGACGAATCCCCCTCGGAGTAGCACCGCCAGTGCTGTCATGCACCACCTTGAGGACAATGTGGATTTTCAGGGGCGGAGTAGTGTTAGACCCAAGGGGCCGACTCGCGCAAGGGGGGACGCGCGCAAGGGGGGGAGCCGACTTAAGGGCATTTTGGTCTTTCCGTATTTTCTATTGTTTAGGATAGGGTTTTCTTATTTAAACCAGGGTTGGCCGTTATTTGCTTGCATGCTTGATGATTGATATTTCTCTTGGACATTCTTAGGTAGATCTAGATTAAATGAGTGCGGACGTCCTCTATTGGCGTCTTGGAAGGAGGATACACCTTTTTTGTATCCAATTATCTTTATTCGGCTTCTTTTATCAATAAAGTTGGGATCTTTCTTCATTTTAATTTCAGATTTGCGTGGATCCTAACAATTGACTTCCATAACATTTAAAGATATAAATGCAAAAATTATGGCTTCCTAACTCATATTTTCATAATATTGTCTACAAATATGTATCAAATCAACACCACAATAATTTTAATATGTACCTCCGCGACCTCAAGAGTCAAGATATTGACAATGACAAGTGATATCTCATCCTGGTCCTTAGTACTTCGAGCAAGGAAGCCTGATGCAGCCACAAACTTTAAATCTAAATGGAAGAGGATAGAGTGCGACGTTAATTTTTTCAGATTTCTACACTAACATATTTTTTACTAGTTCCTTATATGTCATTTGTGGCCCTCGATTTAGTGAGATTTATGGTCTCCAGAATGCTTAGGATAAACTTATGTTTTTTTATTTAACTTTACATTTGGGTTTTGCCACTACGACTTTTGATTTCTCCTGATCTTTGACAAGTATTGCATGATCTTCAGCCATTCACGTTTTAATGGATAAAGGTCAGGTTTCTATTTTCTGGAAGGAACAAATTCATATTCAGTATGTATGGTTTCTGGCTTCTGGTGTTTTGTTGCGGCATACACTGATTTATGGATGGCAATTGATTGTTTCTAGCTGAGCATCTTTATTAGATAGGGTAGCTAAGTTGGCAACCCCCAGAAACTGACATTTTGAACCTAATAAAACCAAATACATTCAAATGTAGAAAGGTAAATTGGTAAGCTTTTACAAATTTGTTCAAATTGGTTCAAGAACTGCTGTTATAAACCATCACCCGAGAAACTATGACTTGATACATGGCTCCCAAGGACACGTAGTGAATTGAGAAATAACAAGATTGTGCCAAAGAAACAAGGAGTCAGCATTTCACCCACCCCATTTTACATTTATCTTTCATTCAGTAATTCTCCAATTCAACTGAACCCGGTCACCGTTAATTTGGGTATTAGGATCATGATCAGCATTGTAAATGAATCCCAACTTCCCTATAGCCCTGTAAATCTCATTAGTAATGTCTTTGGTATTGATTTACGATTTGTGCTAAATCCAAACTGTGACATAATATATCTGTCCACATACATCTCAGTTCCTTAATATGTTATATAAATTTTTTATATGTATCAGCAAAGATACATCTAAGCACATACTTATGGATAACTAATTCATAGGTAGACCCACGTAAAGATGTACTGGAATATGTGGCCTATCAAGAAATACACATGTTCATGTGCATCTCTCAACTCACAGATGCCGCACCAAGAGAAACATCAATTTTTTTCTGATTGTCCCTTTTGTTTTTGTTAGTATATTAGAAAAGACATTAATAATATTCTGGAAGAATGAATTCAGAATGTTGATAATAGTAGAGAGTTCAACTTGATTTGGTGGATTGTATTATTATAAAACATACATATGATCCAGTTTTCAGACCTATTGAACATGAAAGATGAAGTCGTAGATTTCTCTCATTAAGGGGAAGCCATTGGTAGTTTCCCGAATGAAAATATAATTTGATTGCTGCAATGGAGGATTTTCTGTAGAGTTAGCTTTGCTTCCTTAGTGGAAATATACTCTTATTCCCCATTCTCACCACCACCTCTGGATTTTCTATGATGCCAAGACTTTCCATTTGAAAATAGGTGGGATATTTGTTGTTTACTTATGAGCTGTGAGAAGCCATTAAACTCCACAGTAGTGGGATTTGCCCACCGATTCTCCTGTACCAAGGATTGCACATCCTCTTAATGCATGTCTGAGTCTCTATTCACATGGAACCTGCTAATTGGTCCTTTGTAAGAACTCACTGAGTTAACTTTGGTTTCTTTTGATAATGAATGCTTTTGCTATCAAGCATTTAAGTTTTCCTGATATGTTTTACACTACTGTATTACTTTTTCTCATCTCTGTGCTTAAGACATCTATATCACAGATGTTCTATTCATCTTTCATATAACTCAATGGCTCTCTGAAATGTTTTATACAAGGGTTTAAATCTGAGTATTGGTGTCAATAATAGGTGGGGTTGTCTATATTGCCAATGTAGTCTGTTTGCAATCAGTTGTCAACCATCTTTAAAAAATTAAAAAAAATTTAAAAATGCGAGACCCTAGGAACATTTGTCATTTTTGTTTGGAATATCTGATGAAATTTTGGTCGAACATTGACATCTTGCATAACACAATAATTGATGCAATAGTAATCAACTTGTAGAGATCATAATTTCAGTTGTAAGTTTTCCCCATGAATCAAACGTAATCTCAGTTAATCAAAGGCAGATTGATGGGCTAACTGCTTAACATCAAACGAACTATTTAGAAATAGGAATTGTAGTTAGATTATAATTATAAACTAGAATATCAATATAACTAGGAATTAGAGTGTGATATGGTGTTTAGAACTAGGAACTAGGAATACAAATAGTCTAAGTTGTCTAAAACAGCACCAATATCCTGGTTTGCAGTGTAGTCTATTTTCTATTTCAACTCACAAGAGCAATCTATGGTGTGGACTCACCAACTTTACTATTACTATCTCAACTTTGTCTTCTCTTTTCTCAAAAATAACCTAAAGCATATCCATCCAAATCCAAAGTATCCAAACCCAAATTAAATCCATTCCAACCCAAACCTAACCGGACCAACCTGATGTACTGGTGTTGTTTAAATAGTTGAGAAACAGTACGAATACAAGTCATACTATAATTCTTAGTTCTACTCATGCTCCAGTTTCTTATCATAATCTACCAATAATTCCTACTTCTAAACAAAAACAATTTGACATTTTATGAGTTGTTAAGAGATTACCAGATGTAAGACAAGTAATACATGCTACAATTTCACCTCCTTTTTCTTTTAGATTTGGATACCATTACAGAGTAGACAAGATTTGGGTTAGGATGCTAAGTATAAGCGACATAGGACGATATCTGGTTCATAACTGTTAATGTTGATCGATTCAAGTATGATGCAATCCAACATCAAAAGATATCAATGATATTCACTTCATCTCGTCATATCGGCAGGTAGCGTCTCATGTACTGCAAAATCAGATGCTCCTAAACATAATGGAATCAGTTTGAGTCTTTGTTTTTTGGACCTTGCCATTTGTTTTCTTTCCCAAGATATCTTTACCTCTGTGTATTGTCTGATGGTCTCTTTCGACAATTACACATTCTAAAACTTGATGTCCATGTCTTTTAAAAAAAGGAAGAAAGAAAAAAAATTGATGGAAGAAAGAAAAAACCTAATGTCACTTAGGACCTTTTCTAGTAGGAGATGTCTTTATTCGTAAGCCATATCCAACCATAATAAGCTTGTTATGGCTTATAGCTTTCGAAGAGTTCTAATATTAATCTGAAATAGACCAGTTTCCTTGGTTATGTACTTGTCTAGGTATGTAAATTTAAAGTTGCCCCTTCGTCAGGCCTTTATCTTCGACAGAATGAAGAGCAAGCTGGCTATGATAAAAAAAATGTCAGGTTTTGCTGTGAAAACTTGGGTGAAAATTCTTGAAAATGAAGGAACCAGTGATAAATTGAAACAATGATATTTTTTTTCATTTCTTTCCTTTTGGGACTATAATATCTTGTTCTTAAACAGTTTGTTGCAGCTAGTTATCTTGCACTGTTACTTTGACTTCATGCTTGATAACAAAGCGGATTATACATAATATACCAAGAGGATAATAGCTTGCACAGCGATTAACTTTTATGTTTGCCATTTTATGCCCATACTAGGAAAGAAAGCTGTTTAGTACATCTGATGATATATGACCTGTAAAATATATAGATAACATTATATCTGGGAGGTCGTGTGATACCGTGAGACATTTTGAGTTCATATATTTTGTAACGGTCCCACACCGTGCTCTGCATTTTTGTTAAATTATGATGTATTTCTAAGTTCAAATTATTTTAAATAAATTCTTATAATTATTTGTGATTTTTAATGAATTTGTTGAATTTTATTTCTATTTTAATTAGCTAAGACCTGTCAACCCACCATTAATTAAACCCATTCAATAAAATTATAAATTAATCTCAAAAATTCAATTTCAAAAATTAAATCTAAAATTCAAAGTATGAATTGATTACAATTATATTAGAAACAAACTCTACCTTCAGATTAAATCAAGAATCCTAACTAGAAAATAACTCCAATACAATTAAAATTAACACTCAAACCCGACCTGTCTACATTCTAAACCCTAACCATATATATATATATATACTAGTCATTACCCGTGCCCGCGGGCACGGTTCATTTAAGATTTTCCCCTGAAAAATCTTTGTTCACCAAAAAATTATTTTTACAGCCAAAATTGCGTGGAACAACAAATTGAGCGTCGAACAACAAATTTGGCGCCCGCACCTTCTGTGAGGAACAACAAATTAGCATTAAAAAATTTAGCTGGCGCCTTCGGCGCGGCACAACAAATTCAGCATCGAAAAACAAATTTGGCGCCCTTTGACGCGGAACAACAAATTCAGTGTCGAACAACAAATTTTGCGCCCGCGCCTTCGGCGTGGAACAACAAATTAACATAAAAAAATTTAGCGGGCGCCTTCGGTGTGGAACAATAAATTCCACATCCAACAACAAATTTGGCGCCTGCACTGAGGCTCAGAACAACAAATTAGCGTAAAAAAAATTAGCTGGCGCCTTCGGCGCGGAACAACAAATTCAACGTCGAACAACAAATTTGGCGCCCGCGCCGAGGCGCGGAACAACAAATTAGCGTAAAAAATTTCGTGGGCACCTTCTGTTTGTCCTAGTCAGCTCCGTAAGATTAAATCTCAGCCGTCTTTCTATCAACCAATTTGTCCTAGTCAGCCCTAAGATTAAATTATGGATCACCTAATTTTACGTGAATTGCAATAATTAAAATGTAATAATTATTATTTAGTTTATCCCAAAAATTTTAGTTCCCCCCAAAAAAATTAATTTGCTACAGATTCAGTTCCCCCCAGAATTTATTTCGAGTTTAAAATTGTAATCCCCCCCTTAAAATATAGTTTCCTCCAAATTGAGATCTCTCCAAAAGTTTAGAGTTTCTCACCAAAATTTTCACAAATTCTCATCCTAATCATTAATTCATCAAGATTCAATCACAGCCATCTTTTACCCACCCTTTTGTCCTAGTCAACAAACTAATTCAAAAACATTTCTCATATGTAATATCACTAATAGATGAGGCTCCTGACATCCTAAAAGTCGAGCCGGTCAAATTCTACAATCAACAAATTACCGTTTTTGTTGGAAATTTGAGAAGAAACGTGATTTTCCCTACGAATGCATTATTTTTCAGTAAACAAACAAAATTAATTTTAGTAACCTCATGGAAACAAAGGTTATACATTCCACATGCAGGTTATGCATCAACTCAGAAACAAAGGTTATACATTCCACATGCAGGTTATGCATCAACTCTGTAATTAGGAGTTAACAGGAAATGGAGCTATATTCGACAATTTATTTACTTGTCCTTTTGCAGAGGGTTTGAAAGTATCACCTTTTTTATTTTTTTAAATAGAAATCCTTAAGATAAATGTTCTCTTTCATATTTGTGCTTTTGAACTGAAAGAACGTTTTAATGGATATACCCAGAATACTATCAAATATTTTAGTGTTTAATCTAAGATGCAACGAATCATCCAATTCCGACTAAATAAAATAATTGAATATATAACCTTTGAAAGATAACATAACTTAGGTATGCCAAAGCCAAATATCCAAAGAATTAAAATAGAGAAAATTAACACGACATGAATTGTTCATTTTTTAAATTCATTCACTCATTCATCTTTAAAAGATTTCAGCCTACATATTACACAAACTGTAGCAGTTGCCCTTAAGCCTAGAAAAACAACTCAAGATCAAAAAGAATCAAACACTTTTATTAGACTGACTTGGGCCTTATAATCACCCCATCGAAGATCATGCCACCCTTCCACCAGTTGCTCTAGACTTCAGACATACCAAGCTTCAGGCTTCCGTGCATGTCCGTATCGGTCAAGGCAAATTCATCGCCGTGAACGTGATGCCATTCACCGCATTTGGCCTCCTTCGGCTCCAATATCTCAGATTTCTTCTGAGTATGCCCATCTAGAGTGACCAGCTAAAATGTCACAGGCAAAGAATGCCACCCCATGGCATCGACCTTGAACTTGACAATGTAGAGCACTTTATACATCGTGGATGGAGAGAGATGGAACTTGGCTATATCCATCGTGCCGGTCACTTCCAGCCAATTCACCTGAACCAGCACTGCGACGGTTTCAAAGCTGGGCAATATGTTGACAGTGATCAGTGTATCATCATGACCGACATAAAAAAATTTCAGTAACTTACAGGGATCATTGTTAGGAAGTTTGATCCACTTCCAGAATCTATTGTCATGGCCCCATGTTATGCTCATGGCCTTTACAGAGATGAGTATTGTGTCCTTGTTCGCATTAACCCATTCTGCCTGCAATATGATCCATGATCATCATGCATTTTTCCATCTCTCTTTAATAGTTATAGTGGTTTCTTTAAATATGTGAGCATGATGAGAAATTAAATAATTTTTCCCATTTATACCTTATACAACTATCTATAGTTAGTTTCCATATATAATGGTTATATTATAATACTACACTTCCAACAACCATTAAAGAACTGTATCTTGTAAAGTTAACTTCTATAAATAAAAATATTTTGGGTCAGTGATATTATAATGACTCAAAATGCTAGTACTATAATGCAAGTATTATAATGATTCAAACTTGTAAAAGAATAATGAACTCAACTGACCTGGTGATTCTGTGCTTTTATGTTGTATAGTCATAACCCGTGCCCTAAGGGCACGGTTGAGTTAAAATATTCCCCCCTTAAATTATTGGTGCCCCTAATTTGTAATAAACATAAATAATTAAAGTGCAATAATTATTATTTAAGCCAATAATTTTAGTCCCACCAAAATTTAGACCTCACAACAGAATTTAGTTTCCCCCAGAAATTTTAGTTCCCCTTAAAATTTTGTTCTCTCTAGATTTAACACATCGCTCCAGTTAAACACATGCCCTAGGAGTACGATTCATTTAAAATATTCTCCCTCAAAATCTTGAATCCCTCAAAAAATAGCAAGAATTAAAGCGCAATAATTGTTCTTTAGTATCCCAAAAATTTTGGTTCCCCAAAAATTTAGTTCATCCAGATTTAACACGTGTCTTAAGGGCACGATTCATTTGAAATATTCTCCCCTCAAAATCTTGGATCCCTTTAATTTTAAACAAAGAACAATAATTAAAGCGGAATAGTTGTTATTTACTTCGCCTAAAAGCTATTTAGTTCCCCAAAATTTTTAATTCATCTAAAAAGTTAGTTCCCCCAGAGAATTTAGTTCTCCACATTATTTTTTAGTTCCACTAAAAGTTATTTAGTCCACCCACCCCAAAGTTTTAGTTACCCCAAATAGTTTAATTCCACATAGAATGCAGTTTTCCCAAAAATTTTAGTTCTCCCCAAAATTTACTTCCATCCAAATTTAGTTCCCTACAAAATTTTAAAGAGTTAAATTGAGAGAGAGAGAATTTTTCTTCCAAAAATTTGGTTCCACCGCCAATAATTATTTTTTCTTTTTTATTTCCATCATCATTATAACTTCTAAACTTGGTATTAAGGAGTACTTGCCAGCTTATTTTGGTAGTAAGATATCCCCTGAAGACCTCATGACAGGCGTAAGCTTTGCATTGGATGAGCTGGATACAATCCCCTCACTTCAAAACTCGCAGTGTAGTTAATTTATCATTGCCATAATCATCAATATTTTTTAATCGATTCGGTGTGGTTAATGTATCAACTATTTACATATAACTTGATTACTTGATTTTTTTTACAATCAGTGATATCATTGGTTCAACAATTTGATATGTTCAAAAGTACAAAAATACGGTGAGAGTTACAACTTATGGGCAAAATTTTCATTTAATCCAAAAAAATTGTTGATCCGATCATTTCATTCAATACATGTTTACGGGAAGAAAGAAACTACAAAAAAGCTTCAATCATCATGATCTATACATGCTTTTTCGCAAGATATCAGTAGAAATCGACCTCTTGCATGTTAGCCAATTCAAACTGTATGTAGATTAAGCCATCAAAATGAAGCACGCAATAATTGATGCTAGCAAATTCAACTGTATGCAGAGGGATCCGATTAACATCTCAAGGCTGATCACCTGATATGGTTAACATCTTAATAGCTTTCTTTCAGTGAAAGGCAATTTTAGGGTAAGTGGTCTAAAAACATAGTGTATATAATTAATAAGTACATTTTAACACCGTACCTAGTTCAACATTTTTCTCCCTTATTTCAAATAATTCCAAAATCTACTTCCAGGCAAGGCATCAATAATGAATCATTAGCTATTATAGAAGAATGAATAAATATTCCTTATTCTACTAACTTTTGCTTGACAGAAATTATATGGCTTAAGAACCCAACATTCAAATGAAAACAGGTACAATAATAACAATTTGAGAACACACCAATATGGCTAATTTCCCTACTCAATTCCTCACAACACAACTTTCGTTGACACTGAAAGGATCAAAACTACAAAATTTGATTCCAGGCATGTACAAAATTTGATTCTATTTGAAGTGTCAACTTATAAAATCCATAAACCAAATGAAGTTCACAACATAGACAACATCAGACACTTAGGTAGTTCATAAATATTGACATGAGATAAACTTTAACAAAAATCAATGAATTTAGGGGACACACACACACACACACACACACACACACACACAGAGAGAGAGAGAGAGAGAGAGAGAGAGAGAGAGAGAGAGAGAGAGAGAGAGAGCATTTCAAAATAGTCTTAAATGTGTAAATAGCTATGGATACCCAAGTATCACGTCTCCTTTGATTTCTTAGCCTCCTCCCAAAGCTCAAGCAACGCTTCATTGATGTTGTGTATGCTCTTCAATGCATGGTCCGCTCCTTTAATTCTATTTGAAGTGCCAACTTATAACATCCATAAACCAAATGTTCAATAGGCAGTTCATATATATTGACATGATATAAACTTTAACAGATATCGATGAATGTAGGGGACACACACAAAACATTTCAAAATACTCTCAAAATCGTAGATAGACATTGATCATAGGGTATTACCAGCACTATGTGTAGACCAATTCCTTTTCCAGCCTGTATGTTTGGAACGTTGTCATCAAAGACAATCTGCACACTAAAATTTGACCCAATTAGTTGTTGCAAGACAATAAAAACCAAATTTTGATGCAAACAAATCTAGTTCAAAAATGGACATCTACAGTTCTCTGAGGGATAATGTCGACGATCTTAAGAGCCTGAATCATCTCCTCTTCATATGGTTTGCATAGAATTGAGGACTTGGGTAGCTGCTCATTACTGGAATCTAATCCAGAGTAGTGCTCAATGATGTCAAAGATTTTAGTTTAGCAAAAACTTAAAAAAAGAAAAGAAAAAGAAAATTTTTGATGTTATCCTCCACTTAATTACCTAAAACCAAATCCAATTCATGAAACCTCCCTTGCCTCCTCCTATACATCGATCTGCAGCAAGCAAAAAATCCAACTTTTAAAAATATCCTCATCAACAATCCTAATCATTAACATCATTAAGTCAAAAAAAGTTTGGAAAGAAAAAACATGTTGTGAAGACGATGTCCTCGTTTGTATAATAAATGTCCTCGTCTTTTCAGTTTTTTTTCACATTTTTAGCAATGTGATTTCTATTTCTTTCACATTCCCAGGCTCACGCACAAAGATTGGGGACTTTGTGAGTGGGTGCGTGGAGCTTCACCTAGGGCTTTTATATGGTTTGTAGTGGTATTAGTGTTGCCATGAAGGGGATGCTCATTGTCACTAATATCGGTGCATCTATCATATATACAGACAGTTAAAGAAACATATGTATGTATAAAGACACTTGCTATATCTTCTCTGTCTATATTTATATTTATACTGGGTTTGGTTGGTATACTTCTTTTTCTCTTCAAATTCTTTATCTACTTTCTTTGTTTGTCCCTTTTATTTCTCAATTATCCCCCATGCTTTTCTACTGAATTGTTTGTTTGATCTACTATCTATGAGCTTTCTACTTTGCATATGGACTTAACATATTGTTTGTAAGGGATATGCAATTATTCTTCCCAGTATTATTTCAGGTTACTATAGTTGCAAATAATGAATTAATGATACATTATTAATTAGCACAAATTGTGATGTTAACATTTAATTCTATCAAGTAATAGATCTGTAAATTCTAAATTAATTTGACAGCATGAGTAGTAATTGTGGTGATAATATCAAATTTGATTCTCAGCTGCCTTGGTAAATAATTGTTGCAAAAGTGGTTCATACCACAATTTAAACCATATATTGAATTGTTTTCAATATACCAATATCCATGCTATTACTAATATTCATGCTCTCATGTAAGAAGCTTGACCATTAATAATTTTTGTAATAACACCATCTTATTTTTAAATAAAATAGAAGTAAATAATTAATAACTATATATGGGCAGACATACCATTTATGTGACAAAGGCGATGAAACCACCAAGCCTGCTTTATTCACGAAGTTCAGTATCATAAGAATATACAAATACAACATGCTAACATCAGTTCCTAGCCTCCTTCCATGATATAGGTATTCAGAATATAGTAGCCTCACAAACATGAAAATTTCTCCACAAACATGATATAACCTCAAACATGAAAATTTCTCCATCCATATATATATGTATAGTTACATGCGGCATAAAGCATATGAACACAAAGAAAGATGAAACAAAAATAGAAGTTGACCATATCAGAGTCTGTCAGGCATGGCATTCTTCTTGGCAGGAGCCTGTTGTTGCTTGTAACCAAATATCCAAACATATGGCCAACTGTTGCAAAATTTCTTTGTGTTTAATATATACTATTATATTTTGGGCAACCTGACCTGAAATGTCCGTACTCGTTGTAAAAATCCAACACTCATGCGCCGTTTAGAGCCAATATTCCATGGTTCACTTACAGGTATAGAAGTTGACAGATTGGTGTGCATGCACGAATACATGTTCTTCTTCGGTACTAAGCTTTCTTGATTGAACACCCAAATACAGACAGCTAATTTAAACTTCTTATCATTCATTAAATAATTATTGTTTCATAGTTATAAAATGAATTAATATGGGTCCACTTTGCCAACAGTTACTACTTGAACTAAAAGATCAGCCTACACAAAACTGTAGAATATCTTGGCTTACATTGCTCTCAAAGTCACTCTGTTCTCCACCAATAGATCCTTGTCTAAGAAGAAGAGTCTGAAATAGTAGACACTTGCTTAGGTTCAAATAGCCAACTCAACTTTTGATTGATACAATGATATGCATATACCTGAAGATGCCAGGTGACGATTTTCGGGACTTCGAAGATGACGATAGAAGGCCTCCCTCCAGCAACTGAGCATTACCATCCTCGCCAATTGCACCATTGCTGAATTCAGCCAAGCTGGCATTGAGATTTCTACAACTATATAATAGAATCGAAGGACCATGTAATGAACATCACATCCAAACTTCCTATACTTAAAATAATAACATGTTCAAGAATAAAAGTAAAATAAATTGACCAAAAAATAAACTAAATGCTGATATTAGATTCACAAAACGAAGTACTTACACTTTGGATGCATGCCTTTTATTCAAATACTACAGCAGCTCAGCATATACCCATATTGCAAGCATAGTCAATCCGAAATCCGATATCTATTTAGAACACATAACCAAATATCCAATCGAAGCATGCAGACTGGCCGAAGACGATGTTATGATGATGTCCATTGTCCCAGGCTCCAGATCCATGATCACCACCCAAACACCAAGGTCCAGCTGCATTTGGCTCCAGAAGTGAGGTAGAAGTACTTGCTAACACTCTGCACTTGGACCCCATGCACACCCCTGCACTTGTATCCAGAATATGAAGGATCTCTCTTGAGCTTGAGGAAGAAGACAAAGATAAAAGAGAAGGAGAGACAGTTGCGGGCTTTTACAGCGAGCTTGACGGCGGGGCTTATGTAGCATTTTTGGGGGAGCTGTGGCTTTGAGGAAAGGGGTCTTGGAGGCGCTGGGGCATACACATTGGGCTTGAGGTGGGGAGGGGGGGAGGGGGTTGAATTTTGAAAAGGACACAACAACATATTGGTTGTGTGCTCTCTAAACACATAATCTAATTCATTTAAACATCCAAACAAAAAATAACAAAAATTAATAAAAAAATTAAAGATTAGTAAGTTAAGCACATAAAACAGCAAATAAATAAAATTAAGTGAGAAATTAGTGGTATCTCAGCATCAAGTAACTAAATAAATCTAAGAACTCATCAAGGAAATTATTTTTTCACTAAACGATCAAAAAAGATCAAAAAACAATATGGAAATACATGCATTAATTTGGTTCCTTGGAAATATAGGTTAATAAAACAATATGGAAATACATGCATTAATTTGGGTTCCTTGGAAATATAGGTTAATGAACAACAAAACCATGTACAATAAAACAGACATTAAATTGGGTTAGGAAGGAATTTGTGAATTTTAATAGAATGTAAAATTTGATGCCTTCAAGTTAATTATAAACATAAGAAGCTGCCAAATAAGAAGAGAAGATTTATAGGCACCCTTTAATACAAACATTGTGACACTAAAAGAATGTAACCATCTTATTGGACATATAATATAAGCGCATTTTTTGGTTTGTGCATTACCCATAGCTTAATAGAAAGAAGTTCAAACTCCAACTTTTTACGGGGATGAGCTGCTCGTGAAACATTAGGAATTGCAAGTGAAGAATCAAGAAAAGAAATTGTCCCCCGGGTTCATATATGTTAAAGCAATGGTCCATTTTTACAAATAGAAATTTGCACCTAGCTATGCAAGTAAAGACCAAAGAGCAAAGAATATCAATAAAGTAACATCAAATTTCTACCGCCCAATGCACCTTAGAGATCATATTTTTAACTTGTATTAATCATTCTACATTCATTCAAAGTTGGGCAGGTAGTTACTTCACATTGAACTTTCTTATCCAAAAAAAAATTACCCAATTGGTCCATTCAATCTGATTTAGCCAGCATAAATTGTTAAAAGAAAATGCATATGTAAACCCTGAGCTTCTGTTATCTCTTGGCTGAAATTCATCTACTCTCTGCCAATTGTTTCAGGATAAAATAATAAGATGTTAAATAACTAAAACAGAAAAGTAGCTATCAATAAGTGAGTTAAGTTCCTCAGATATGTTCATAGTGCTTAGAACTGGATTCTTATGATAATGAGATTCTCATTGAAGATATATCTGCTACTTCCATAGATGAAAACTTAACTAAATCAAATAGAAAACATAAAAAATGAAATTGACAGAATATAAAAAAATTGATATGAAGAGAATGAACAAATTCTAGTAAAACACAACATGAATGGCATTTGTTAAACAGAAACTACCGATGAACTGAACACTATCTTTTATAGGATGAAATATTCAAAAATAGACAACCAATATAAGTTGACTAACCAAAAACTGACACAACACAACTGAGAATGTACATGTAAATTACATTTTTGGGGGGTGGGAGTGGGGGGTGTGGGGGCACTGCATCATGCATACAGAACAAAAGAATAACAAAATAGACGGTAGACTATAACCAACTCAACATGATAAAAATTAGTTAGAATTTTTAAGAAGCACATATGACGCTACTTTCAAAGATGATATAATGCAAGTTGCAATGTATACCAGCAAGAACAGTTAAATAATTTAATGGGTGTGTATTATGTGTTTGATGCGGTGTAATGATCTAAACATCCTACAATCTCTAAACTGCATACCTGATGCACCAAATTTTTGTGCAAGCTTCTCCAATACTTTGAAGTTATCTACACTTTTCAACATTCTTCCCCCTGTCACAACCACATGTGCATTTCCAAGATCAGGACGTTCTGTATCCTGGCTTGTAAGTTTCAACCTCTTGATTTCTCGAAGGTCTCTGTATGTAGCAAAATAAATTCATAAAGTCATGCAGAGACTCAAGCACATGGAATATATAGAAGTTCAGTTTCAAGATTGTAGGGTGTTCACTTAGTGCTATAATTCTTAATCACTCTTGATGCTTGAGCCATAATGGCTGCCCAAACACAGCCCATAAAGAGGCCGAAAACAAATATGGCTAGCCATCCAGATCCTTCAGAAGTTCCACACAATTCCAAAATAATTAGGAATAGGAAGAGGAACAGAAACCTAGGAAGCCGCAACAGGACATGAGCACGGTAAAAGGGAGGTTATCAACAAAACCATCCAAGCTAAAACGGTAGCCACAATCCACATTGTCTTTGGTCAGTGATGAAATTTTGTGAGGTTTTGAAGACCCATTGTCTGCTGGGTGCTTGGACCTGCACAAACCGTGCTGGCCATCCATTCTGTAACAAAAAAACGAAAACGAAAGTAAAAAACACTTGCAAGTGAAGACCCCAAAGACACAAATTATAGCATGTCAACCTACACAAACATAATTCAAACATAGATTCATTCATGTAATAAATTTACTCAATATTCTCGTACCCATTGTAATTCAATATATCCACATCATAAATTCCGCCAAACACCCACCCATCCTCTCCCTCCATGTCTCCATCAACCTTCCAATCTCAAAATTTCAAAAGATAAGAGCCCAATGTTCCAGAAATAATATCAAAGAGAGGCTCCAAAAAATATAGCTCTTTTAAATTTTAAAGTAAGGAGAAGCCCAAATTTTGTATGAGATTAAAAATTTTGGCAAATTTATTAGATTTATCCAAACATATTACATTCCAATGTCGTCATTTTTCAAAGAAAAAATTAACAACAAAACTCTAAAATATCATATTCTTCCAACAATAACACATCCCTTCAATGATCTTATTAATTGAGATGTATCAAATTTTTTTTCCATAACAAACTAAAATAAGAAGCCTATAGACTTTAAGATTCAAGCCTAAAGCTCGAGATTTCAAAATAGACAACTATGATAAGCCCCTAAACACCAAACTTCATGGTATTATTCACCTGCACTCTCAAAGTTCAAAAGATTGCAACTTCAAGCTCTTCACTTCAGTAAAAGTAAGGAGAATCACAAGTTGTATCTGAGACCATATCTTTCTTCCACTCGGCTCAATTAGAGACCATATATTCTCTTATTTGTTCTCACCTCAGACCAAAATTAGAGACCATACATGATAAATTTACCATATATTATGCAATATCAGCCCAAAGTAATATCACCTCAGTCCATACATTCTAATTTTTGTAACATCACCTCAAAATAAGTAAAAAGCTGAACATAATTTACCAAAAAGGTTTTTTTTCCACTATCAAAGACTTACGTGATCTCCAGCTTCCCATTTTGGTGCTGACCACATTCAAAGAAGACGTCGAGGTTTGATGTGGATGAGATTGGGAGCTCGGGCTGGAATTCCACATCTACACAATTTACAGATCAAAAAACAAAATTCAAACCTACAGAATTTCAATCATCCCCATCTACAGAATTGCACATATGGGCAACATACCGCTGGCATATGCATGAAAAATACAACATCTCTTTCAACTACTAACCTATTAAGGTAATGTTTAATTAACCTAGCAAGCAGAAAGGTCATTGCTCTTTTCTTTCACAAAAGCATTTTACATTGAAAAAAAAGGAGAAAGTGAGAAAAAACAATCCACAGAGGAGAGAGCTTAGTAGACAAAGCAAACTTACAGAGAACATCCCCTTCTTTCTCTCTGAGAAATATACAACATAACGCCAAGAAGGAAGACGGCTTCAGCCCTCGTAACGCCAAGAAGGAAGACGGCTTCGATTCCAACTAAAAAAGAGCTCAAAAGAGGGAAAATTAAGCAAGATCCTGCAACAATTCATAATTTGGTTTCAATTCATTATTCAAACTCAAGATTCCAAAGTCTTCCCACCTGGAGTCAATTCATAATTCAAAAATACAGCTTGAAATCTTAAAGCAAATAAGTACACCTTGCAAATGATCATAGATGCAAAATTAAATTTATAACAGACTCATGCCAAGTTTAGGCAAGAACAGCATTGCACACCTCAATTCTCTGATACACCAAATAATTTTCTTCTTTCAAGAAGTAACAACAATTTCATGTCCTGCAAATTACAGTGGTCCTAAAAACTCAATAGGAAAGACACTAATTAAATGTAAAACAACAGCAAAGTATCGCATAGGAGTTACTTCTTAGACCTGACATCAATATCAACAAACATGTCACCTGGTTGTGGTAAGATCATGGTCAATGGAATTTCATTGAAATAAAGCCATACTCTCCCTCTTCTCCGGAAAGCATACATGTTGATATTATGGAATATCGAGAACTCTGATCCTTGTAAGAACATTTTCAAGATTTCTTTCGACGTGAACATTATAAGGAAGCATTCCATATGGGCATACTCTTCAGCTTCATTTTCTCTATTTATGCAGGCAGCGACGTTTGAAGGATAGGAAATTGTAATGACAGACTCACATCGGAAGGGCAATCTTTAGAAAGATCAGAGATCTGGGAGAGCTTCTGAAGGACGGCGAGATTCTCAACCAAAACCCCTCTCATCCGCTCGTTCTTCGTCTTCAGCTACATGATCTCCACCTCGCCGTTAGCCAACGTCCTCCTCTCGCGGAGGTGCTCGAGGGCGTTCCCTGAAATTTCGGCCATCTCGATCATCGTGCCCACCACCTCCAGGGAGATCATCGTGCCGTGCCGAAGATTTTGATGGCTTTTCGCAGGGGATGGGGTTGCCAGCGTGCCAGGAGGAGAGGGGGTGGGGTTGGATAAGAGTTTTCGCAGGGAGATCATTGTGCCTGTTCTTTTTGATTTCCCCCAAAACGAAGGACACGTGATTTCAAATTTTTCAATTGGGTTTCCAACTAAAATTCAAATTTTTCCCCCCAAATTTCAAAATTACAACTCAAACTCTTATCCAATTTCTCCTATCCAATATCTCTTATCTAATAACTCATATAACATCCCTCATTTTTATACCCTAAATACAACTCAACCCTTTATCCAATTTCTCTTATCCAATTTCTCTTATCCAATTTCTCTTATAACATCCCTCATTTATATACCCCCAAATACAATTCAAACCCTTATCCAAAATCTCTTATACAAAAACTCTTATCCAAAAACCCATGATAACATCCCTGTTTTATAATATAGATAGATAGATAGATATAGATATAGATATATATATATATATATATATATATATATATATATATAGAGGAAAAAGGGGATCTAAGGTGCCTCCTTAGATGAAAATCTAAGGAGGCGCCCATATTTCCCCCTATCTCCTACAAATTTTTTGGAAATTTTTTTTCATGGGGTTGTTTTTCACATCATGGATGATGATCAACATACCAAATTTCAAGGGATTCCAATACTTTTTGAGCCACCATCTACCCCTTACAATTTCAACGGTCTAAAAACGTGCTGAAAACCCCACGAAGTTGCAAGGGGTAGATGGGGGCTCAAAAAGTATTGGAATCCCTTGAAATTTGGTATGTTGCTCATCCATGATGTGAACAATAAACCCATGAAAAAAAATTTCAAAAAAATTGTGTGAGATGTGGGAAATTGGGGGCGCCTCCTTAGATTGAATCTAAGGAGGCACCTTAGGATCCCTTTACCCATATATATATATATATATATATATATATATATATATATATATATATATATATATATATATGGAGAATATGCTTTGCATCTTTATTGATATCAAAAAATAGGTACAAGACTCTCCCAAAGGTGGAAGAAGGATGTGTGTATGGAGAGGTAAGGCACAAGCACCATTACCCCGACCGATACATGACACCTTCTGCTACCCGTAGAGCCAAAGCAGCAACAGAATACAATATAAAGAAAACCTAGCCAATAAGCCCCCAGTTAAAAGGGGCAATACCATCATCTTGATCCCAACACACATGCCTCAAGGCGATACTGATATCCTCAGCAATATCTTCGAACAGAGCCGTTTTAATTTGGCTGGTCCCCTCAAAGATTCTCCTGTTTCTCTCTCTCCAGATGTGCCAAACCATCACAGCTAATACTGTCTTAGCCAATCTCCCTGTGCTACATTTGCTATGAAAGTGATTGAGAATAAGGTCCCCGACCCCAACCAAAGAAGATGGCAAAGCAGAAACGAATCCCAATTTCAAAAAACTCCTGCAAAGGATGTAGTTAGAATAACTACACTCAAAAAATATATGGGTCATATTCTCACAAATATTATCAGAACATAAAACACAGAAGGGTGAAGTGGGCACTCCCCATTGTACGAGCTTATCCCGGGTAAGAAACTTCCCATGGAAAGCTCGTAATAAAGAAATAGCCATCTTGGGGATGTGCCCCTGAAACCAGACCACCTTGTAGAAAGGGAATAAGGGTTTTAGAGCCCTGGTCCCAGCCCAGGCATTATAGAGGGATGGAGATTTGGAGATCCAGGCCCAAGAATCATCCCCAGAGGACAGAGTTATATTATTAAGAAGATGCCGCACACTAGAGAGAGAGTTGCTATTAATCCACCCCGTGTCCTGCCAGTAGCTACTGACCGTGCGATCCTCCTCCCCCGCAGGGACCTCATAGGAGTCATTTAAAGCCCCACAGGGGAGCCAATTATCATACCAGAAAAGAGTGGAAGCCCCATTCCTAACAATACGCCGAGTGAGTTTTTTGGAGTATTCACGGCATTGCAAAATGAATTTACAGGTCCCAGATTGCATAGGGTGGATATATATATATATATATATATATATATATATATATATCCAATTAATAAACCCAACCCACCACCCGTGCGTCTCCTCCCTCCGACAAGTCGCCCAACCTAAGCGCTCAAAGCAGCATCCGTTTCTTCAGCCTGATGCCACCCGCCTCTTCTTCCTTTGCAACATCTCCGTGACAACCAAAGCTATCAACCGCCAGAGCTCAATCACTCATTGTTGCCTTCGAAGCCCCTAGTCGAGCACCGAACTTACGCTCTCCATGCGACCACACGTAGGTTCCTTATATGTTTATAATTTTTAGTTTAGTTTAATTTTAAGTTTAGTTTAAAGTTAATTTAGAAAAAATATTGCCCAAAAGTTACAATTTTCAAGAAACTGATTCCACAAAATTGTTAAGCCATGCTATATGTTTTGAATCTTTTCATGTAAAGTTTATACTATTTAGTCTTGGTAATGAAATTTTGATTGAGATGGTTAAAAATTTGATTATTGGGACATGGTTATGTTAAGATTTATTTACTTGTAATTTAAATTGATTTTTCATAAAATATTGTACATTGACTATATCTAATCAAAATTAGAAATTTTAGATGATTTAAAATTAATTCATATATAATTCTTGAGTAATTGAAATGATGAACTTAATAATACTGCCATAATCATTATTTACCTAAGCTATGAAACAGTTAATATTATCCAAGATCATTAAATTATTGATGAAAAATACTATAGCATGTTTACTGTAGCATTATGATGGGCCTCTGGCCCATCAGCCACCCCTGCGGGTTTAAACCCGCAGGGGCGGCTGATGGGCCAGAGGCCCATCAATACTCCCCCCTCCAAAGCCGAGTCCTACTCGCATTCCCCCTCCTAGGCCGAGTCCTCCTTGGAGTAGGATTGGCCGGCCAAGTCCCCTTTGGACTAGGATTGCCCTAGTTTCTATTATAAATAGGGGGGTAGCCTTCTCTTGTTTACCTATGCTATTTTGAAGATTGTTATTTGGTGATTCCTTAGGTAGACGAGTGCGGACGTCCTCTAGGCGTCTTGGGAGGAGAGCACACCTCTTTTGTGCTCATTTATCTTTCTATTTTGCTATTGTTTTCTAATAAAAATTCCATCATTGTTAGATCCTAACAATTTGGTATCAGAGCACGTGACGATCTATGGCTGCTTCAACAAGATCGCAAGACAAATTTGAGGCGTTGGAGGCGAAATTCACGGGTGAAATTGAGGCAATCAAAAAGTCCTTGGCGGGAAACGACGAATCCATGGCGAAATTAACTACATCCATCTCCCAATTGGCGTTAAATCAAGTAAAGCACGACGATCAATTCGTGCAATTGATGGGAGCCCTAAATCAATTGGCGACGAGCTCCAAAAGCGAAGGAAACCCTAATTCGACACCAAAGGCGGCACCTTTGAAGAAGGAGAAGGAGAAAGAGGAGATTCTTCCCCAAAATCAACCCTACTACGTGGAGGAATTGGATGATGAAGAAGACGGCGAGCTGTGGAGGGTGGACTACCGTGAGGAGGTACGGCGGAAGGCGGTGGAGAGCCAAAGGGGGGCGGCGGCCCTAGCCGCCCAAATTGGGAGCGCCACGGCCAAGGGGAGATCCGACCGAACCCCCCTAGCCATCGGGAGCCGCAGGCAGCACAGGAGAGAGGCGGGGGGCCTTCCCCCGCCTGTGCCGGGCCCTGACAGGGGGGGCCAGGCCCTGCCGGGGCTCGGCAGGGTCCGGCCGCCGGCCCTCCGGCAGCCCCGGAGGGGCCCGACAGAACACTACAGGGGGCCGGAGCCCCTCTGGCAGCCGCCAGGGGGGAGGGGAGCAGCACGACAGGGCCGGCCAGGGGCAGGGACCCCCTGGCAGCAGCCCGAAGGAGGGGGATAGCGCGGACAGCCACCCGACGGAGTTTTTGAGCCCCCGGACGACGGACAGCGAGCGAGGAGGGTTACGGACGGTTTTCAGGAGGATTTTGTGACCCTCCGGAGCGTCGACCAGTAGTTGAGGATCCTTTCTACGGCAACGGACGTGGAAGAGACTATTATTCTGACGGCAGGGGTGGCTACGAGGCGGAGTTCGGCGATGACGCAGGATGAGACGATTTTGAGGGCCGACGAGGAGATTACCGTGGAGACTAGAGGGGCGCGGAGAAGGACCACCTATGCGCTTCGAGACCCTGGACGAGAGGAGACAGCATTACCGGCCGCCGCACAGAGAGGAAAAGAGACCCGAGCAGGGACGTTTTGGAGGAGACTGCAGAGTCCGGAAGCTGAAGATGCCGCTATTTTCAGGGGATGATCCACACGCCTGGTTGTTTACCGCAGAGAGATACTTCACGGCACATCACATGACCGAGGCCCAGAAACTGGAGGCGGCGGCGATCTGCATGGAGGGACGTGCCTTGGGATGGTTCCAGTGGAAAGAGAGGCGGCAGCAGATTAGGAGCTGGGAGGAGCTAAAGGACATGGTGCTGGAGAAATTCAGAGACCCCCCGTCTGGGGAACTTACACGAGCAGCTGTACGCCCTCAGGTAGGAGGGGCCAGTGCGGGACTACTTTGAGAGATTTGAGACACTGGCAGGGCATGTTCATGGCGTGTCGGATGAGTCACTGGAGGGCACCTTTCTGAAAGGGTTGCGCCCCAGTCTGCGAGCAGCGGTGAGACCTTACAAGCCCAGGGGGCTTTCAGAGGTCATAGAGATGGCCCAGATGGTGGAGGATTCACAGACTGAGGATAGGCGGGTCCGGAGCAGCTACATCAGTCAGACTTCGAGGGGGCGCCCCATCTGGGGCTGGAGGAGCAGGTACCCCCGCGGGGGGTGTTCCAGACGAGCCGGGAGAAGACTGAAGAGAAGAGCAGTGCGCCAGTGATTGGAGGGCAGTTCAGACGCATGACGGACGCGGAGATGAGGGAAAAAAGGCAGAAAGGTTTGTGTTTCCGGTGCGATGAGCGGTTTTCACCAGGCCATCGGTGCGCGGGGCGCAAGCTCCAGGTGATTCTGTTGGAGGACGACGACGACGACGCTGATGTCAAGGAGGAGGCCGCTGAGGCAGAGGAGGAGCTGGAGGGCCAGCAGCTGGACGTGGCGGAGGTGTCCCTCAACTCCGTGGTAGGATTCACACCGAACCATACCATGAAGCTGAGGGGGGAGATCGGTGACCAGGAGGTGACTGTGCTTATTGACAGTGGGGCTACCCACAATTTCATTTCTCGGAGGGTGGTGGCACAGCAGGGGCTTCAGCTGACAGACTGCGGCAGCTTCAGCGTGATGATGGGGACATGGAAGAAGGAGAGCAGCCGAGGAGTTTGTAGGGGACTGGTGCTGACCATAAAGGGAATACAGATTATTGCAGATTTTTTACCTCTCGACCTCGGGAGCACCGACGTCATCATTTGGCATGACCTGGCTACAGACATTAGGAGAGATGACTATAAATTGGAAGATGCTACGGATGGAGTTTCAGGAGGCGGGGAGAGCAGTGATACTCCAGGGAGACCCTAGCCTCTGCAGAGTTTTGGTCTCTCTGAAGACCATGTTTAGGACCATCCAGACAGAGGGAGGAGGATACCTAGTAGAGCTGCACTCTTTGACAGGTGAGGGAGGCACAGAGGCCAGTACAGAGCAGCCCATTACAGGAGAGGTTCAGCAGCTGATGGACCAGTTTGGGGAGATCTTCCAGGAGCCTCGGGGTCTTCCACCACCACGTGACCACGAGCACGCCATTGTTCTACGAGAGGGTGTTTTCCCCATTAGCGTGTGGCCCTACCGTTACCCTCAGCATCAGAAGGACGAGATAGAGAGGATGGTTTTAGAGATGGTGCAGGCAGGTGTGATCCAACCGAGCGTGAGTCAGTTCTCCAGTCCAGTGTTATTAGTGAAGAAGAAGGATGGTAGCTGGCGGTTCTGCGTGGACTACAGGACGCTGAACAAGGAGACGGTCCCTGATAAATTCCCTATACATGTGATTGATGAGCTCTTGGACGAGCTACACGGAGCAGCCTGGTTCAGCAAGCTAGATCTTAAGTCAGGCTATCACCAGATACGGATGCGACAGGAGGATGTGCCCAAGACGGCGTTCAGGACGCATGAGGGCCACTACGAGTTCCTGGTCATGCCCTTTGGGTTGACCAACGCCCCGGCCACCTTTCAGGCTCTCATGAATAATGTATTCCGTCCCTTTCTCAGGTGATTTGTACTAGTCTTTTTCGACGATATTTTGGTTTACAGTCGTACTCTGGAGGAGCATTTAGACCACCTGCAGGTGGGTTTTCAGGAGCTGCAGTACCACCAGCTATATTTGAACAGGAAGAAGTGTCTATTCGGGCAGCCACAAGTGGAGTATCTGGGGCACGTGGTATCAGCAGGAGGGGTAGCCGCCGATAGAGCGAAGATAGCGGCCATGCTGGACTGGCCTCGTCCTACTACTCTCAGAGGGCTACGAGGCTTCTTGGACCTTACAGGTTACTACCGCAGATTCGTAGAGGGATATGTGACGATTGCCTGGCCATTGACAGAGTTATTGAAAAAGGATCCGTTCCACTGGCGGGAGGAGGCGACGACAGCTTTTGAGGCCCTGAAAAGGGCAATGACCACTGTGCCAGTATTGGCGTTGCCCGACTTCACCAGACCATTCGTAGTGGAGGCGGACGCATCAGGACATGGGCTGGGAGCAGTATTGATGCAGGAGCAACGTCCCATAGCTTACTACAGCCAGGTGTTGACCATGAGGGCCCGATTGTGATCGGTCTACGAGAGGGAGCTAATGGCAATAGTGTTGTCCATACAGAAGTGGAGACCATATTTATTGGGACGGAGCTTCATAGTGCGCACGGATCAACAAAGCTTAAAGTACCTGTTAGAGCAGCGGATGGTAGCGGAGGAACATCAGAAGTGGCTGCGAAAGCTGATGGGTTACAGGTTCGAGATCGAGTACTGCTCGGGATTGGAGAACAAGGCAGCTGATGCGTTATCTCGGCGGGAGGAGGAGGCAGAGTTGGCGGTACTTACGGTGTCGATCCTCGAGGATTGGGGCCCACTGCAGCAGGAGGTAGAGCAGGACCTGGAGTTGGCGGCTATACGAGAGGCCCTTTTACAGGGGACGACTGAGTACCCGGGATATTCTTTGCAGGATGGGCGGCTACTTTACTGCAGGCGGCTGGTGATACCGAGGACTTCTACTTTTATACCGACCATCTTCAGGGAGTTCCACGGTAGTGCTATAGGAGGACATTCTGGAGTCCTCAAGACCTACCAGCGGCTATCATGGGAGGTCTACTGGAAGGGGCAGAAGAAGGATGTCGCCAGGATGGTGGCAGAGTGTGACGTGTGCCAACGTCACAAATATCAGGCCATGTTACCAGGAGGACTACTACAGCCGCTATCTTTACCAGACAGAGTTTGGGAGGACCTCTCTATGGACTTCATTGATGGATTGCCAACGTCGGGTGGTTACAACGATATTTTTGTTGTGGTAGACTGCCTCAGCAAATATGCACATTTTATCCCGCTTAAGCATCCTTACAGCGTCGTTTCAGTGGCAGAGATTTTTGTGAGAGAGGTCATTCGTTTGCATGGCCCGCCAAAGTCCATAGTCTCGAATAGAGAAGGTATTTCAGAGCAAATTCTGGCAGGAGCTTTTCAGATTGCAGGGGACGGCCTTGAAGCGGAGCACAACTTATCATCCCAGACTGACGGTCAGACGGAGGTGGTAAATAGGAGTGTGGATACTTACCTGCGCTGCTTCATCTCAGAGAATCCGAAGGAGTGGGCACGTTGGCTACCGTGGGCGGAATACTGGTACAACACTTCATACCACACGGCGGCGCAAACTACACCCTTCCAGATTTTATATGGCAGAGACCCTCCGCACTTGCTTCATTACGGTCATGAGATGCCGGTGTCTGATGTGGAGCAGTACCTAGCAGAGCAGGACCGGATTCTAGAGGAGCTGAAGCTCCATTTGGCACGGGCTCAGCAGGTGATGAAGGCACAGGCAGACCTCCACCGTCGAGACGTACACTTTGAGGTTGGTGATATGGTATATCTGAAGCTGAGGCCCTATAGGCAGAGGTCGGTAGCTAATAGGAGGAATGAAAAGCTGGCACCGCGGTATTTTGGGCCTTTTGAGGTCGAGGCGAGGATATGACCGGTGGCTTACAGGTTGCGTTTACCCCCAGGATCTACCATTCACCCAGTCTTCTATGTCTCACAGTTGCGCCAGGCCATTGGCAACCACACCTCTTCCCCTACATTACCAGCGACCCTTACTGCTGATATGGAGGTGAGGATGGAGCCCGAGTTGCTGAAAGGGGTTCGACAGAGCGACGCTAGCGATCGGCAGGTGCTATTACAGTGGAGAGGCTTACCAGAGCACGATAGCACGTGGGAGGACATTGATGATATGGTGGCACGCTTTCCAGACTTCCACCTTGAGGACAAGGTGGCTTTGGGGGGGAGTATTGATGGGCCTCTGGCCCATCAGCCGCCCCTGCGGGTTTACACCCGCAGGGCCCTGCGCAAGGGGAGGCCCATGCCGCATTCCCCCTCCAAAGCCGAGTCCTACTCGCATTCCCTCTCCTAGGCCGAGTCCTCCTTGGAGTAGGATTGGCCGGCCAAGTCCCCTTTGGACTAGGATTGCCCTAGTTTCTATTATAAATAGGGGGGTGGCCTTCTCTTGTCTACCTATGCTATTTTGATGATTGTTATTTGGTGATTCTTTAGGTAGACGAGTGCGGACGTCCTCTAGGCGTCTTGGAAGGAGAGCACACCTATTTTGTGCTCATTTATCTTTTTATTTTGCTATTGTTTTCTAATAAAAATTCCATCATTGTTAGATCCTAACAAATTGTTAGATCCTAACACATTATAATGATGAATATCGTAGCATTATGATTGGCATATCAGCGCCAGTTTGAGACATTATATGCTTTATTTAATCTTATATGGATATTTATTGCACATTAAATCAAAAGCATAAAATAGCTATATGAAACACAAGGTATCGAAAAACTTAACACAGAGTACATAAGCGACAAGGGTCATCTACGTTCGTGCCTGGTCATGGGTGCGAGAAGTTATTGATAGACATTACACTTAACGAGGGAATTTTATGATTCATGATTTTTAGTCTGGATCTGGAATCATGTGGTAAGGTTATGATCCACAGATGCAGTCTGGTGCTACATCGTATATGAAGGTTATTGGTTTATATTGATTGTTGTTCTGAGCAGATATACCACCCGAATTGCATATCGTACCTTTGGGCATGAGTTATACTTTAGACTAGTATTATCATAATATATTTGACTTCATATACTAGTATTATTATTCTGTACTCGACATCATAGACTATTATCATCATGTTATACTTGACATCATAAATTGGAGATATTAGTTGATATTAGTTTTAGTCATTGATCATCTCGCGTATTCATTCACTTATTGTTCATGATTTATGATACACTTAATTTATCACCATAATTATCATATTACTGCCTCGACTTATTATCACTTATTGATTTATGTTTATTTTTACTACCAAATATTTTTAATAAATTTAAAAAGTATATATTTTATAAATATACATAGTAAATTTCACCGATGACATTCTCTTTTGTTGAACATTAATCTGGTTTGGAGAGCGAATATATAGAGGCTGATCTCTTTATACATTGTAATATAGAGGAGTGGGTGTTTCCTGAGGATTAAACTTAGTTACCTTCATTTCCTTTATTAGTAGTAGTCATAATGCACGGGTCCTAATTTGAACTCGTCATAAAGCTTTTATTTTTATCATTTTTATTTTTCTTTTAGTTGTAATAATTGGACTTCAATTTTTCGAGATATTTTTTTATTTCAAACTAGGATGGAATAAATGTTAGTTTTCTATTTTTATTTGTTGCTTCTTAAGGAATCTACATTGAGAACTTGATGTGATTATTTATTGATGATAGTCGTATTTATATTAAGAGGAAAACATAAAGACGAAACAATTATACATATTTTTCTTTTAATTTGAGTGTGTTGATGTCTTTCCTTCTCCAGGATAGTAGGAAGCAATGTGTGACAGGTTTTGGTGGTGGTCCTTGCAGGTCACCGTCAATGCGAACTCTTTAATGAGTGAGAAAATAACAAAAACATCCTAGGCTCACTAAAATTATTTTTGAAAATAACCATTCATCTTTGTTTTCCATACTAGAATATTGTAAGGGCAATATAGATAATATTACCATCCAAACTTTTGACATGGTTGACTTAATTCTTGATAAATCTTTTCTTTAAGTTCTTATTGAACTCTTAGGCCTTTAATTCGACCATTGCCAACCATTTCAATCCCTTGGTTGTAGTCTCAAAACCCTCTTTTAACACTACATTCCTTCATCAACAGTCAAAAGAAATTTTCATGGAGCGGTTTCTTGATTCATTTCTTTCGTTGTCATCATGTTCATCTTCATATAATGATGACCTTAATATTTCTATTCTATTCTTTGGGTCCCTCCCATTGCATTCTATCTTGTTTATCTATAACAACTTATTCGATCTCTTTCAGTCATCTCCCATCGAGTTGGAATGTCAACCTGAGCAGTGATGTGTTGCAACCCTCTAATAGTTATCTTTTGTCACGTAACGTTATGTAACCGAGAGCTCTTTCCGCTTCGGGTAGTTTCGAGATACCTGACCATCGCGTGTTCGAGTTTATAAGTGGACACAGATCACTTAGCCAGATCCAATTTCAGACTAAGCTGAAAGAGGCCATAACAGTAGCATTACAGATGGAACCAATTATACATAAAGTGGTCTAATTCGATGATATATTCCCTGAAGACATCTCATGTTTACCATCTGATCTAGCTCTAAAATTCTCAATCGACTGGATTCGATGCGTACAACATATCACCAAGGATCCATACTGTATGGCTTTGACGAAGTTAGAAGAGCTTTGTACTCAGTTAGATGACTTAATGTAGAAAGGACAGATATGCCCCAATGTATCTTCTTGGGAAGCGTTAGTGTTATTCGTTAAGAAAGACGCGTCATAGATGATGTGCATAGACCATCTAAAGCCGAACAAGATGATCATATAAAGTACCTGCTGCCACACATTGATGATATTTTTGATCAGCTTGGGAATTTTAAGTCTTTTTTAAAGTTAGATATACGGAGTGGTTATCACTAGGTAAATGCCGAGGAAGACATACAAGATAACTTTCTGGACTAGGATATTATGAATTCTTGGTTATATCGTTTGGTATAACCAATGCACTTGTGACATTTATGAACCTTATGAACTAAGTATTCTATGAATTTCTGGACAATTTAATGGTAATTTTGTTGATGAGATCTTGGTATATTTCAAGAGTGAAGAATAACATGTTGAGCATATACAGACATCATTGGAGACTTTATAGAGACATCAGCTCTATACTAAGTATGGCAATGTGAGTTTTGTCTGGCTAGAGTGGCCTTTCTTAGGTATATAGTGATTGGAGACATCATAATTTTGAAGAAAGTTTCAACTGTTAGGTTTTGGCCATTCACTAGGCCAGTTACGGAGATCAGTAATTTTCTAGGACTAGCATGTTACCACTAATGATTCATTGAAATTTTCTAAGATTACATAGCATATGACGTGTCTTACAATAAAGGAGGTTGATTTCATTTGATCTAAAGCTTGTATGCACGCTTTTGAGGAGTTGAAGATAATATTGATAGATACGCTAATTTTGACTATTATGGATAGGACACGAGAATTTGAAGTATATTATCACTGTCAGAAAAGGACTTGCTAGCGTGCTATATCAGCACGGATGTGTGGTGGTCTATGCTTCTCGGTAGCTGAAGGTGAACGAGAAGAACTACCCTACACATGATCTAAATTTAGCTGAAATAATCTTCGTACTCAAGGAAAGCATGTGAAGATATTTACGGATCATTTGAGCTTGATGTATGTGTTTACTCAGAAGGAGCTCAACTTGAAATTGGTTAGAGCTCATGATAGATTATGGCGACGACCTTCAGTACCACCCAGAGGAGGTTAATGGTGTCATTGATACCTTGAGTCGATTTCCAGTAGTGAATACTCTTACATCATAATGATGATTTCAACAGGCGGTGCAATAAATGGAGATGGAAGGATTACAACATCACTGATGAATGTACAGATTCAATCAACCATCATGGATCGAATCAAAACTGTCCAGATCGACAACATGGAGTTACAGAAGATAAAGGAGTAGTAGAAATGGTACTTCGGTCGGATTTTCTTATTCTTCAAGATGGGTCTTTAGATGGGTCCTTGAGATACTACATTAAGATCTGGGTAGGGATGAGAACGGGCCGGGCCAAATAGATATGCCCAATTCAAATGGACGGGCTTTCGGGCCGGCCCAAAGCCCGTATGGACTTCTTCAAAAATACCCAAATGGGTTTAAAGAAGGCTTTGGGCTAGCCCATCGGGCTTTGGGCTAGCCCATCGGGCTTTGTGCCTAGCCATCGGGCCTCTTAGTAAATTACAATAAAAACTCTAAAAATAATACAACAAACATGTCACATTAAAATTAGTACTCGAATTTATGTCATATGATCACAAAACGACGAATTGGTCGTTAAATAATTGTTCACAGAACTACTTGATTAGAAAAAGTATGAGAATTATCAATTAAACTCGCAATGTGGAGGTGATAATAACTAATCACTCAGGTCTTTCAATGCATCAAAATGACAACCATTTCTGCCAGTAAACTCTTGCATCATTCTTCAGTGAGAGCTTTGGATAAAGCCTCAATACATGTATTTATTTGTCATTCATTCACGTATCAAATCACAGTCACAGGGTTACAAGAGACCCGAAACTCCTTCAAAGCTTGATAGAAGTAGCTAGCTGCTTACTTGTAACTGATCCTCTAAGTCCCAGCTACTTGGATGCTGCCTAATTTTTGGACCATAAACTAATCTCCATTCTCAACTATCAATTTTATGGCAAAGTAAACAACAATGACATGTTGCCTCACATGAAACCAGCTTCCAGGAATGGACAACTTCCGAGATGGTTATGAGGTCATATTTCAGGAATGCCCCTCGACCGCACGCATAATCTCCCAGCAGTCCAACAAGATCGTGAGCCTGAACAAAAAAGGATACTTAATTCATGTGTGTAAATCATACATAGCAGAAGTGTTGCATGTTGTGTTTCCCCAATATTCAGATTGTATGTTGTGTTTCCCCAATATTCAGATATTCAAATTGTCAAAGATTTAATAAACTAAAGATTTCATTCTTGTTCAAAGGCAACGTGTTAAGATTTATTGACATATGAATGATGAAATTGAGATTTTGGAACTTTGGGACAGCGCATGGTTAGGTTTAATCAAGTAAACACCATATATCATCAATTAGTCTCTTCGCACTGCACAACCATGTCATTTTCTAATTTGGCGAAAATTTCGACAAACAAACATGGCAAGCGAATCTGCCTGTGGGAAGATAATATCAATCAATTACTCTGCAGAACCATAACTGGCGATTAGAGAAACAAGAATATTAAGTAAAGGTTAAGCACACAAAAATATGAACATACACAATGATTCAACACACAAAACTACATACACATGCACAAATATTAAGTAAAGATTAAGCACTTGGAGTAATACAACATATTCATTTGCCAAAAATCCCTAACCATGATCAAAATTTAGTGTAACAAATTTAAGAGACTATTATCAAACTTTTAATGAACCAATATACTATGTATCAAAAGTCAAAACATCATTTAACACCATTTCATTTATTCCCCTCTGCTCCAGATAATCTAAGCAATACTTCACACAGGCATTTTGTCAAACAGTTATAGAGCAATCCCAAAATCCATCACAAAACCCAATTCTAATTAGAAAACCCATCAAGAGTGTGACAATAGTTACACATTAAAGACTGATATTATACAGATCTAAACTCATCCTAGTCTCATGCAACAACCCACATGGTAAGCTAAAATCTCAAGCACAAGACGCAATTTTGATCACCAAATCAGAACAATAGCATCGAGAAATGAAAAACCCATGAATTAAATTCGAAAAAAAAGAAAATAAGCGAAGACTATTTGTGCATAATATAATAAAAAACACACCCTCAGGCTTGCCGATGATCCTGGCGACAGTCTTGGTGGCTGCAGAAAGGACGGTGGAGTTATCGATTCCCTTGAGGTTGACGTTGGTGGAAAGATTCTAGGGGGTTTGAAACTTGAGGAATAGAACTTGGAAGCGGTCGAAGCGCTGCTCGATAGACGCAGAGCGAGAGGCAATAGAACGATGACCTCCGATGACGAGAGAAAGATGACCAGGTCTACTTTTTCGGGGTTTCGATGGCTCTACGTCAAAAATTAACTTTGTTTGAACTTGGACTTGGAGCTTGACTGCTCTCCTTTTAGGGTTTTCTAGGGCCTTCGATCAAGCGAGAGGCGAGAGATTCTAGGCAAGTAATGGTTGTCGATGGCAGAATGTTGTTTCGGGCATGGACTTTTGCTGTGGTCGAGCTCGAGGTCGGGCAGAAATAAAGCCCGATTGGGTAGGCTTTGGATAGCAGCGGATTTTGCCCAAAACATTTCAACAATTTTATTTTAGGTTTGGGCTGGCCCAATACCCATTAGGTATGATTTGTACACCAGGCTTTTTGGGCTTGCCCGATTGGGCAACGAGCCAGCACATGTCCATTCTCATCCCTAGATCTGGGTGCCATTTGGTGAGATTAAAGTTGAATGACTAAAGGATGCTCACAGCTCATCGTACATTATTTATCATTATCTTGGTGGTATAAAAATGTCCAAGACTTTTCATCAAAGCTCCTGGTGGAATGGCATGAAGGTGAGTATGGCTCGAAGCATCACCAAATGCCTGATCTGCCAGCAAGTAAAGGCAAAGTATCATTGTATTGTAGGCTTGCTTCAGCCTCTACCTATTCTAGAATGGAAATGATAGTATATCATCGTTAATTTTGTGACTAGATTATCACAAAGCTTGAAGCAAAATGATGTTGTTTGTGTGATCGTTGATCGACTAGCCAAGTCAGCACTTTTATTTCATCTCGCATGGGACAATCTATTAAAACCCTTTTGAAGTACATATAGGTAATAGATTTTTATGCATTTTGTAATTTTTTCCCCATATATGTTGTGATTTAAATAAACGCGTGCAGAAAATCACGAGACTACACGGTATGCAGGTATGCATTGTCTTCGAGCGAGACACCAGGTTCACCTTATAATTTTTGAAGAGTCTATGGATGAGTTTGGGTACCAATCTTAGTTTTAGTATCGTAAATCATCTGCAAACAGATAGGCAGTCAGAGCGTACCATCAAATACTGAAAGATATGTTGACGGCTTGTATGTTGGATTTCAAAGGTTCATGAGAGGACCACCTACAGATAGCGGAGTTCACATACAACAATAGTTATAGTCCAACATTTACTTGCCACTATTTGCAACCTTGTATGTGAGGAAATATCATTCTTCATTATGGATGATGTAAAAGGCAGACCTACAAGGGCTAGAGATGATTGTGACGGTTGTGAATATGATGGGGATCATCAGGGATAAGCTTCAGATTGCACATGATCAATATAAACATTAGGCAATTATGAAACATCATCATTTAGAATTAAGTTCGGTGACCATATATTTTTGAAGATTTCACCCAACAAAGAACTCATCTGTTTTAGAAGGAAAGGAAAGCCCAGTTCATGATTCATTGAATCATTTGATGTATTAAAGCAATAAAGAGGTAGCTTACCGTATATCATTACCGCTTTTGTTTGAGAGAGTGCATGACGTGTTCCATATTTCTTAGTTGCGACGATACGTGGATGATCTTAGTCATGTGATAGATCATTCGAAGATCATAGTAATTCGAAGATCACACTATGATCGGATTTAACGTAAGAACAATAGCTAGTGGAGATCTTGGCTCACCAGCAACAGATATTAATAAACAAGGTGCTTAGCTTGGTAAAATTTTTACGGCGGCGAGATTTGTCCGGAGAGTCCACTTGGGAACGTGAGAAAAAGATACGATAGCGATATACTCATCTTTTTATTATATATTAGTTTTGAGTATTTTTAGGATAAATTTTTTATTAGGAAGGTAGGATGTAACGGTTCCGACCCGTCATAAATTTTGGAAAACTATCACATATTTTTGGGTTCAAATTATTTTATATAAATTCTTAGAATTTTTTGTGATTGTAATGATTTTTTGGAAGTTTGTCTATTTTAATTATTTAAGAACCGTTAAACCGTTAATTAAACTCATTTAATAAAACCCTAAATTAATCTCAAAATTCAATTTCAAAAATTAAAGCTAAAATTCAACACGTGAATTGATTAGAATTATTTTTTTAAAAAAATCTTTACATTCAAATTAAAGCAAGAATCCTAACTAGAAAATAACTATAATACACTTAAAGTTAACACCCAAACCCGAGCCATTTACACCCCTAACCCGACCCTATATATATAGACACACACACACACAACTAACAAACCCAACCCCAATATATATCCATCTAATAAACCCAAACCTTCACCCTAATCCCTGAACCTTCCTCTCTTTCCCTCTTCACGTCAACAAGCCACCATCCCTTTCCTTTTCTCCCTCTCCTTGATCTGTCTTTTAAAAAATATAAACAAATAAGAAAAGAACAAAATGAAGAAGAAGACGCACTTGGGCCGCCTCCTCGTTCTCCTTCAATAGCCAATTGCCCGTGCGACTCCTGTCTCCTACAAGTTGCCTAACCTGAGCACCTGGAGTAGCATCCAACTTTTTTGCCTGCTGCCTCTTGCCTCTTCCTTATTCACACGATCTCTGTAACTGCCACTAGATATAACTGCCACTAGAGCTCAACTACTCTTATCGCCTTCGAAGCCCCTAACCAAGCAACCGAACTCACGCTCTCCACGGGACTACGTGTAGGTTCCTTATATTTTTATAATGGGTTTTTCTCATATTAGTCCCTTAAATCTTGCATAATTTGATATTAGTCCCTTAAATCTTCGAATTTTGAGTTTAATCCCTCAAATCATTAACTATAACCAAAATAGTCCCACACTCTAATTTTCTGTTAAAAATTCCGTTATTGTTGACGTGGCTGTTAGTGCGGCTGTTAGTGCTGACGTGTCCACTTGTTCGCGACGACAGCGACGGCGATGAAGGGGAGGAGGAGGGGGGGGCGGCGGCGGCGAGGAGATGGGATGATGGGGGATGGGGGATCGCAGTGGGGAGGAGGGGGAGCTCGACGGGGAGGAGGGTTATGAGGAGGAGGAGGGTTCGGCAGCGGGGAGGAGGGGGATGAGGCGGATGAGGCGGCTGGGAAGAGCTCTCCCGGTGGCGGGGAGGAGGAGGGAGGAAGGGGATGAAGGGGGATGAGGGGGAGAGCGGCGGTGGAGATGATGGGGATGAAGGGCGAGGAGGCGGGTGAGATCGGCGGGGAGGAGGGGGAGAGCGTCGGTGGAGACGATGGGGATGAAGGGCGAGGAGGCGGGGAGATCGGCGGGGAGGAGGGGGAGAGCGACGGTGGAGACGATGGGGATGAAGGGCGAGGAGGCGGGTGAGATTGGCGGGGAGGAGAGGGGATCGGTGGGGAGGAGGGGGGATCGGCGGCATGAATGAGGGGGAGGAGGTGGTGGGGGATGGAGGGGGGAGGAGGAGGAGGGGGGTGGGGGATGAAGGGGGAGGAGGCGGGGGAAGCGACGGCGGGGATGAAGGGGGATGAGGGAGAGGAGGGAGATGAAGGGGGAAGGGGAGAGGGAGGGCGTCGGCGGGGAGGAGGGCGGCGGCGGGGAGGAGGTCCGCCTCCCCCTCCCCCTCCTCCGCCCCCTCTCCTCCGTCTCCTCTCATTAGGGCTTAATTTGTAGTTAATTAACACTAATTATTAATTAATCGTTAATTAAACTAACTATTTAACAGAATATAGGATGAGGGGACTATTTAGGTTAACGGCTTAAGATTTGAGGGATTAAACTCAAAATACGAAGAATTAAGGGACTAATATCAAATTACGCATAATTTAAGGGACTAATATGAGAAAAACCCTTTTATAATTTCCAATTTGGTTTAATTTTAAGTTTAGTTTAAAGTTAATTTAGAAGAAATTTCGTTTAAAATTTAAACTTCTCAAGAAATTGATTCAACAAAGGTGTTAAGCCATACTTTATATTTTGAATCTTTTCGTGTATATTTTTATGCTATTTAGTTTTGGTAATGAGATTTTGATTTAGATGGGTTTAAACTTGTTTTTCGGGATATGGTTATGTTAAGATTTATTTAATTAGCATTTAAATTGATTTTTATATAATATTGTACCCTGGCCATATTATATCGAAATTAGAAATTTTTGATGATTTAAAATTAATTCTTTTATAGTTCATGATTACAGAAATAATGAACGTGATAATACTGTCTTAATCACTATTTAGTTAAGTGGAAATTAGTTAATATTACCCAAGATAATTAAATTATTGATGAAAAATATTGTAGCATGTGTATTGCAACATGATGATGGATGTGGTTGACGTAATAGCATCAGTTTTAGGGACTTTGCATGTTTCATTCAATCTTATAAGGATATTTGTTACACATTGAATCAAAAATATAGAATAATTATACTTGATATCAATGTTCTAAATATTGGACCGATATTCGATATATTGGCACCAATATCGAATTTATCACTAAGCCGATACGATATAGGCTTATATATTGCAGTTTCCGATATTTGGAAAAATATTCCCGCAATATCGGGTTGCGACCGATATATCCCTTTGAAATATCGACCACAATTCACAGTTTTAAAAAAAATAAAGTTAGTGGGTTGGTCCACTTAAAAGTGGATCCGACTCGAGTCATCCAACCCAATCATTTACTTAAAACGACGAGAGGCATCAGGATTTTTGAGAGATAATCGCTGCTTTGCCCTAATTCTAATCACGTTACTCCCCTCCTCTCGACGTGCCGCTCCTCTCCTTAAGCCGGTCCGCTCAGCTCCGTTCGGCGAAAATTTCCGGCAACAATCAATTGAGTTTTTATAGTTTATATTTTCTTAGACACATCTATACTTTTATTTGACATCATCTTTTAGCATCTGATATGACACTCCGATATTTAGTCAATATCTCCGATATTCATATTTAACGAGAGAATTATAACCAAAACATACTTTTATTTGAGTTAGTATAGTTTATATCTTCTTAAATACATTTTAAGCCTCCGATATGACATTCCGATATTTAGTCAATATCCCCGATATATTCTCGATATTCACAATCCGATATCAAATTTTTTAGGCCGATACGCAACTTATATCACATATTTAGAACACTGCATGATATGCGGGGTATGGTGAAACTTATTGTCATAGGGGTGCAGGGTGAAGAGGGTCCCCATGATTGTGCCTAGTTATGGGTGCGGGAATGTGTTGATAGACACTACAAAGTACGACCTACCAATTTTAGCTCGGATGTTAACTATTTTGGAAGGTTATGACTCATGCTTTTCAGTCCGGATTTGAAATCATATGGGAAGGTTACGACACACGAATGTAGTCTGGTATTGCACCTTGTGGGAATGT
>JAULAV010003536.1:0-24995 GCA_030789695.1 Scilla litardierei
AATCATGTTGGTTAAATAAGTAGAGACTGTGCAGCAATGGCTGCACTGATAAAACATCAGGCTTGCTTAGAACCCATATAAGCCCTGTCCTGAGCCAGGCACAGGATGGGCTGGCCAAAAGCAAGATTAAAGAATTATCAACTTGTACAGCTTCCTTTCCCGAAGCAAAATTTTTATAGCTCTTTTATAACAGAAAACATAAATGATGGCATTTGTAAAATTGTGGTTTCATAGGTTACGCTGTGTATGTTCTCTCTATAAAAATTTTCAGTACAACTCATTCAGTATACTTATTTTTAGAAATTAAAATAATGTAATGGTCTTTTAACAAAGGCCTCTTTCTGATCATCTTTTAGGTTTTAAATGTTACTCCCAGATCTGGACCTTTAGCCTAGGAGCTTGTCCCAAGGTCTTATCCAAGTTGGTCAGCCTCGGTCATGGAGCTATCTGGGTTCGAATAAAGTGTTAAATTTGTCCATGTTTAATTCACATATTTGGGAAAGATTTCTTTCTTTGTTGATGTAGATGTTGATTTGATCTCATACTAAAATAGGTTTAGAACAAGAATATTGGCCAGTTGGGTTGGCTCACGTTTTTTATGTCTTCCATCCATGCTTTGAATGGACAAAGCAGAAACATTAAGCTGATCCTAGAACAAGGCAAAAGTCTAATTCCATTAACTAAGTCTTGCATCAGGTAGTTTTACTTCATTGTCTAAAAACCAATCTCTTTTTGGGCCATTTAGTTGCTTATCTTATAAGCACTTAGGTTGTCTTCTCTCCAAGTGCACTGTCTGTAAGACTTCTGGGGATTGTGCTTGACACTTGGAGAGTAGAGGACAAAATCATTTAAATTGGGTGCAAAGTCCTTATGTTTTTACTTTTTAGTATCTTTTGGTAGTCTCTGCTGCTGCCACTTATGGAAAATAACCTAATTTTGAAACCACATTTTCTTTATTTTTGTTTCTGATGTTTGTGTGTATTTTCCCCCTGTACTCTCAATGATTACCCCAGCATCGATGTATTAATGAGCCCGCTGCGCAACAAGAAGCTTGCATGGGGTATGCTTATAATTAATCAGGATATATGATAGAGAAGGTTTATGTTGGCTTCTAGACAGCACGAGGCATTTGATTTTTAAATGGCTGTTATTCTATTAGATGTGCAAACAAATTTACCCCTTGATAGATTTTGTTTTCAAATTCATATATATTTAACATCATCTTCTGTTTCGATTAACTCTTGGAGTGTATTTTCTTTATTTTATTGAGCATGTGAACTTTTATGTGATGTCTCTTTGCTCATATATCTTATAGGCTGTCTTCAAATGACAGAGAAAGCAAATAATGTTCAGTTTAGAAAGAATCAGCAGAAGTGGATAATGTGTCCCACATGCCGTCGACGGGCGGATACGGAACATATTGCATATGTAGATGAGACAAGGAACCAGTATGGATGCCTAGCGACGCCAACTGCTTTGCAAGCAATTTGTCTACCAGAAAACTCAATTGCAATAAACGGTTCATATGGGACAAAGGTTTGCTTTCTCATTTGTGGTGTATAATCACACACACACACACACCCCCCCCCCCAACAAAACCAAAACACCCAGCGGGCGAGTTGTTTAATGTATAAGAAACATTTTAGAGGGACATGATAGATGTAAGAAGGTAGGCTGTTCCAAGCAGTAGTTGTTGAGACCGACACCTTGATATCAACCTTACAATGCGAAGCCTTCGGCCTCTCTTACAGTAGACAATTTAGCAGCTGATGTAGGTTCTAAGATGTGCCTGTCAAGTTCATTAATCCCAATCCTACAAGATTCAAATAAAATCAATCATAATATCGTGAAATTGACAATGATACCACATGATCATTATCTGTAGTCTAAAAGTAATTTGTGCTCGAGTGACTTTTCTGTCTAAAAAACCCTTAGCAGAGGGTTATGTTTGGGAAGTTGAGAAACCTAGGGGCATAACATTCATAAAGATTGAGGCACTCATTAGAAAATAAATTAAAAATGGGGAGGCATAAATGTAACTTTTCCAATAATAGATTAAAATTTAAAAATTATTATCTCATGTCTAATACATTATGGAAGTTTGCAATTTATAAATTACATAGAAGTCTTATTTCTTTGTGACTGCAAAGACAGATTAATTTTGTGTGCATTTTCTTATGTGTTTTCACGTGTCAAGATTGAATCAGTCACAAGGAGAATTTTGTGGATAACATCGACCAACCAAGATGCAAAAGTTCTCGTCTTCTCTAGCTGGAATGATGTTCTTGACGTGTTGTCACATGCCTTGGATGCTAATGGTATCACATACGTCCGGATGAAAGGAGGGAGGTATGCATGTCATAGTTTACATTGATGCATTATGTTTTTATGCTATTTTTGTGATCACAGTAAGTGAAAGGCCCGAGTCCACAACATATGAACTTATCCGCTGATTTCTTGGGGAACATTTTTAGAAGGCACTGAAATAATCTGGGTCATCAGTAATCTTAGACATGATTTTTTGTGCATGCCTGCATGGGCATATGTTTTGTAATTTATATCTTCTCTGTTAGCAGGTTTAAATCTTAATTGTGAAAGTTTCTTTAAAGCATGTACATCCATTGCATGTAAGTCATTTTTTGTTGAGTTTCATTCAGATATACTGCTAGTTATCCTGTGGTAATCTAAATAAGGCTCTCGCTCCCATTTCTCATCCTATCTAAAATTTTTGGTATCTTTAAATTTTTTTCAGAAAACTTAACTATGAATAAATACTTCCGAGTCATATTTTACTAGATTTCATCTATTCTATGTCACTAATTAACTCCTGTGCGGCCTGGGTCGGCCCTTTTGACATGCTCCCTCTGACGAACTCAAACTTCGGATGATCACGCATCTCAAACATCACCACTCCATGCCGGTAGTCGATGGTGGCATCAATGTTCTCAACCAATACATCCCAAAGACAACTTCGAAACTCGGCATCTCAATGATTAGGAAGTCCGCATAAAGCTCTCACCCGTTTATCACTACGGGGCAAGAGAAACTCTTGCTAGATGTCCTCAACACTTCACCGCCCGTGTTGACATCACAACATGATGTAAGTGGTGACTCAAGAAATTTATGTTGTCGACTAATCGTCTCGACATGAAACAGTGGGAAGCTCCCGAGTCGAATAATGCAATGACAGGTCTGTTAGCTGCTAGTACAGTACCTAAGGTAATAGACACTACGTCTAAGCATACAATGACTAGTGTTCGGAATAAAATTAAATACTGAAAATAATAATTTCGTACCTGTGATAACCTGTCTGGTAGCTTCGGCCTCCTTAGCGGTCATAGTGAATGTCTAGCCTCCTTAGTTGGTGCAGTCGCCGAAGATGGGGCTGTGGGCTTTTGCTCCCTCCATTGACAGTCTCTGGCAGTATGATCCGTAGCCCCACAGATGCGACACACGTTCAGGAACATTCTGGCTTAATGTGTCCAGACTTGTAGTAATGGCAGATTGGGATAGGGCGACGCTGATGCTGCTGTGATGCCGGTCTCTTGAACTGAGTCTGCTGGGTGGGTCGGTGTATCTGTCTGCCGAGGGCAGGTGGCTGTCGATTGTACCCTGCAGAAGCTATTGTAGAAGGTGGTGGTGGTCGCCTTGGAGGGGCAGACACCTGTCGCTCTCATTCCCACTCCTTATGTACATATTTGTACTCTCGAGGTGTGAAGATTACTGCAGCATGGGTCTTCAAATTGAACCCAACCAGCTTTTCACAGATAACGATGTTTAAGTCTTGCTGAAATCTCTTGGCCCGAGCAAGAGGGGTAGACACCATGTCCTTGGCAAATCTGCCGAGCTTAGAAAACTCAGCGTCATATTCCTCTGCAGTCATAGAGCCTTGTTTCAGACCCACGAATTGTGCTTCCAGCTACATCTGTGCCTCTGGTGAGAAGTACTGGGCATTCAATGTCTCCTTAAAAATATCCCAGGAGATCGGCTGCGTCAGTCGGCCCTCTATAGAATCCCACCAATCTGTGCCTCTCTGGTTAGTTGCAGCTTTGCCATGTCAACCCATGAATCTGTAGGAGGCTGTGCTGCCTTCAGCATATCGGCAGTAGAACGCAGCCTTTCCTCCGCAGCCAGAGGGTCCTCTCGTCCAATAAAAGTCAACGGGCGTAGTCCCCGAAACTGTTGCACTCCTTCCTGTCTAGGTTCTTTATGTATAGCCTAGATCATATTTCATAGAGCCTGGTCCGAGATCTGATGCACCGTGTTCGACCCAGAGTTGTTGCCCGTCCCATATTCAGATCTTGAAGCATTCCCGTCCATGGTCGACTTCTTAGCTGCTCTACGTTTTTTGCGTACGTAAAACTTTCATACACCTATATTTGTATGGTAAGATTAAGTTAATTGAGTATCTTAATTACATAATTTCTACCAGCTCTATACTGTTCACAAGGTGGTTGCGCGGACCTGCTTGGGCCACCACTTTTAACGTCCTGTGTTCGGATGCTGTCATATTTATACAATTATATGCAGGTCTTGCAGGTACTAGTGAAAACAATGTAGAGCATAGCAGGAATTAACAAAATTAAAATACTCCTTTCATTTCATTACCATCATAACATGTTTACAAAGTTTCAGTACAAGGAAATAGAAGTACAATCTCACACTAAAACAAAAAGTTAAATACATGGAAAAGAAACCATCAAGGACACTCACACCCAACCGGCCCTTAAAACTCAGCGTCCTGGACCGGAAGCTCTGACTCCTCATGTGCCTCCGTGTATTCTTGTTCGTTACCTAGTGGAAATAACAGGAGTTGTACCATGGCTCAATAGAGTAGATTATATCTAACCAAGCAGCAGTAATTGAACGGAACGAAAGGGATATAAAAGCATGCAGTTATAGTAGCTAATGTACAAGAGTATATGATTATAACATGTTAAGAATAGCTAAATGGTACCAGAGATTTAAAAAAGGTGCTACTGCACTGCAGAAAATAACAAAAGTCATAGACAAACTAGTCCCTGGTATGTTCCCTCAATCTGATCTGGAAATCGAAGACACACATAAGACAGCCTGAAAGAAGCAGGATGTCAAATGTAGAAGTAAAGTTAGTATCATTCATTCAACCAATCCTAGGCCGTGACTTATAACGGAGAGCACGTTGTGCAACCCGAAGACCATCTTGGACCATGGGACGCTACCTCGGGCCGAGTCTGGAGGTCAACTATGGCAGGGACTCAGAATCCATAGACGGAAATCCTCCCAGATCGGGCCGAAAGTAGGGCTCCAATCTCACTCTCTCGCTCTCAATTATAAGTTTTTCGAATACCCCATCGAATCAAGTGAAGTTGTTTGGTTAACAGTTTGGTGTCATGTTCAATATTCATGTCGGGAAATGTTGTCTAGATGTTCAGTTGTGTCTAGGTTTGCATGCCAACAGTGGCATGCCAAGTATTGTTGTAACCGTCAGGATTTGTCTCACACGGGCCTTAGATCCATGGTCCAAACAGGTCGGTAGGGGTCACAGTCAAGTCGATAATGGAAACAAACAAGTCAGTCAATAATCATGGTCTCTGCCACTCTTCATATCTTTAATTATGAGTTCCTAAACCCTGTGTGTCAATTCATTCTAGTTCGAGTTCTATTTCCATTTATTTTCTATGTTATGTTTGTCCTATAACTATGTAGATAGAATCATGTGCGAAACTGTAGAATTCATAACAATCAATCCAATGTGTCAATAGTCCATTTACAATATCATTAAATGCACAATTCTAACTAAAATTCTATTCTCTAACGATAACAATTCTCTTATGCAAATTCTATAGTAAAGGAAACCCCTACTCAATCCACTCCAAAACATCTCAAACAATCAAATCTTTAAACAATTAAAACTAAAAAGAAATTATTTTGAAAAGATTGAAATATTCGTAGGATCAGATTCATCGTTTGGCACATAATAGGTGTTTTGACATTTAACCAGCATAGAGGAACAACTTAGCCGCCGTTATATATAAAAGATAGTTTCAGCCCACTAATCAAACACATGTAGTCAGATCAGATAATAGGGTAGAGACCCAAACAAAAGAAAACCACACAGTTCACAGTATCCCCCATGAACCCATGAAACCAAAACCCCCAAAGGAGCAGCATGGCCCGAGAGGCCTATTAAAATAATAGGGCAAAACACAACAGGAACTACGCCAAACAACCATCGGCGGAAAAATTGAATGACAATCAAGACTCCCTGGCAACACACAATGGCGCAGCAACACAACCGATGAACCACCGACATCGAGCGTCGATGAGGCCGCCTGCAATGCTCGGAAATGTGCCAATAAAATCCCGCAAAGGGAAAAATCCCTAGAATGATCATGAATCATCATCTCCTTCCCACAAAAATCCCATAAATAATTTCTGAAATCAAAACACTACGATAAATCTAACCATGAAATGAAATAATATAAGTTTAGAGCAAATAAGGTCTACCGTGCATTGTCGTTAGATCCAAAGCCAACAAAGAAATCCAAAAGTAAATCGGAAACCAACAAAAGAATTTTTGAAGAGAATAAACTAGCATGACACAAACCCTAGGGTAATCGGTGTATAAGTAAGCACCAAACCGTATAAGAGGATAAGAGCAGAGTCCGGATCGAAGAAGAGATCCTCGCAAAGGGGCGGCTGATATGAGGGATTTGAATTTGGGCTTAGGTTAGGGTTTTCGGATTCTGTTGTCGTCATCGGCTCCGGTCAATCGTCACGTGGGTAAGAGAGGGAGAGAAGCTCTGTTCGGGTCAGTTTGAGTGAGGGTAAGATGAGAGTTGGAGTGTTTAATAAAGAGAAGATGTGGGCCTCTATGGGCTGGGTTGTTAAAAGGAAAGAAAGGAAAGAGAAGAAAACAATGGGAACGATATAATTAAAAAGATTGTAGTAAATAAAAATTTATTTATTTTAAACAAATATGTGTCATTACATTTTACCCCCCTTAAAATAAATTTCGTCATCAGTATTAGAAGAACTAAGACTCCTCAAATAGATAAGGGTAGCGTTCCTTCATCTCGCCTTCTCGTTTCCAAGTGGACTCGCCTAGCGCATTACGATGCCACAATACCTTTATCAAGTTGACAGTCTTGTTCCTTAAAGCCTTTTAATGTCCGTCAATAATTTCTACGGGTTGCTGCTCGTACATAAGTCTGGGCGTAATGAAATATCTAAATGGTCGACCATATATGTTGAATCTCGCACATACTTACGTAGCCGAGATATGTGGAACACATTATGTACTCTAAGGATGGAGGCAATGCAATCTTGTACGACACTTCTCACACTCGTTCAAGCACGTCGAAAGGTCCAATGTAACGTGGACTAAGCCTCCCTTGCCGACCAAAACGAATCAAACCACGATTCGGGCGAAATCTTCAAAAATACATTGTCTCCTGGCTGAAACTCTAGATGTCTTTGCTTCGAATTCTTGTGCCAATTGCAGTTTCTCTCTGATCGTCTGCACCACGACGATTGCCTATACTATCATCTCGGGACTGATCAATTCTCAATCTCCAACGTCGTCCCAACTCAAGGGCGATCGACACTTTTTTCCATATAACCCCACAAACGGCACCATCCCATTGCTCGCCTGATGACTGTTATTGTATGCAAATTCTACAATGTGTAAGTGATCTTCCCACGACCCCTTGAAATCCAACATATACACTCGCAACATGTCCTCCAAAATCTAAATGGTACACTCTAACTGTCCATCGGTTTGGGGTTAAGCAGTACTGAACTTCAGATGAGTACCCAAATTCTTCTGTAAGCTTTTCCAGAAATGTGAAGTAAATTGAGCATCCTGACATGCGTTTATATTTTATATATTCACGCACGTCTTCTCCATCGTTTTCCGTCGCTTTTCGTTATTTCGTATCTGTTTCTGTGTTTTTAGTTTCTTTTTACTTTCGTTGAGTTTATGTGCATTTGCAGGACATTACTAGCGCAGGGGACATATATGGCCAACATCATTAGTCCCCGGAGCAACGGAAAGTGTCGCACGAGATCACGAGAGCCATTCGTCAAAGATGACTATGTATCAGCTCTCACCCGATCGGGTGGAACAGCCACCCGATCGGGTCATGCAGTCTATGTCAGTGCTGAAGAAGAGATTGTACCATCTGATCGGTTCAATGATCGGGTGGATGTATGACAGAGTGCAGTTTTGAAGGCCAAAGCTCACCCGGTCGGTTGACTTGTCAACTGATCGGGTCATGTATTGTGACCCGATCGGGTCGGCACTTTCACCAGATCGGGTCAGCTGCTGCTGCTTCCCAAGCTCAAGAAATCCAAGACTCACCCGATCGGTTCAGTGATCGTGTGAGATTTATTAGAGCTGAAGATATTTTTCCGTCGTTTCACCCGATCGGGTGAGTGTCTGTTTTTGTCTTTTTGTGGGAATATTCCCTGACATCTTGCCCACTTGTATAAATAGTGTTAGGTTTTCCCAGAAACGGGGTCCCCACTTTTTAAACTGTTTTAAGGGATTTTTCAGCTGCTTCAATTAAGCATTTAGTGTAAGTTCTTCGATCGTTTTCATATTTTGATATTGTGTTTATGCTTCTATTTGCTACGGTGAACAATTGCTTGATTTCAATTCTGATGGCTATATCTTCTATTATTGCATTTGCCATCATGTTTAGTAAGTCTTCAATCTAGGACATTGGTGGAAGCCCATTCGTGGGTTCTTCCTAGAACAGCCATAGGTCTAGGGATTAGATTGGATCTAGGGATTTTGATAGTAACGTGGGGGTGTTTCATTGTCATCGCCGAGAAAAAGACCGTCTTTGACCGTTGGGCCAAGAGGAAATAAAACGGGAGTTTGATTCTCTAGCCATAGCTCACCTCCTAGCGTTAACATTGAGTCTTTGCACGTGGGAACGGCTTGGACGAAATGTTGGGAGCGATCGTTGCGATCTTAGTGCTCCCGGAGTCTGATGGTGTTGGACATGGGAATGCCCACCGTCCGAAACCGGGTAAACCTAGCGTATCATCCTGGGCATCGACCGGAATATCGGGCCCATATTCCTATCCTTCGGCCATAATAGTGAGAATCCATGATTAGGGCGGAAGCCAAAGTCCTAGGTTACCTTTTTACTTTTTACATCTGTTTTATTAGTTAACAATCGTGACAACCAACGAGAATAGGCTGGCTCATCCACCGGGTGATCCGGTTCCTGAATGTTTGCAAGTACAACACACGCCTCCCCGTGATCGACCCCCAAGCCACACTTCGACACCGTGCGCTTGCGGTTTATAAATTCTAATTCTAGTATTCCGTCCCGGTTTGCTTGTCAAACGGGCGGCCGGTCAAGCTTTATGGCGCCGTTGCCGGAGAGGCAACATGCTTGTTACACTTAGGACCTTGTTATCCTTGAGACTAGCTCACATCCTCACCCCGTGAACATTTTCACAATCTACATTTTTATTTTTATTTGTTTTTTATTTCGTATCATACTATATGTGCTTCACGGTATATCTTAATTTTACATGCGCAGGAACTCAAGGAGTCTCGACGATTTAGTTCCTTTGGATCTTGAGATCAACGCTACCGTAAGGCGTTTGAACGTAGAAAGATGATAAGAATTTGCCGCCATTGCAGCAACCGTCACTCCTCCAGAGTCTTTCCTCGAATATTCGATGTCGTCTATTAGGTCTACATCCAGCATTCGACCTCCGGCCATTACGACCGGAAACTTTGAGTCGAAGCCATCACTTGTGGCTTGGATCCAACACGACCAATTTTCTGTAGCTCCCATGGAGAATCCCATTGAGCACTTAGACTCTTTCTTGGAGAAGTGTGAGACATTTAAGATCAATGGCGTACCAACCGAGGCTATTCGGTTAAGATTATTCTCGCTCTCTACGGGATAAAGCGAATCAATGGCTAAGGGGCAAAGACCCCAACACATTCACTACTTGGGAGCGGCTTTCGAATGCATTCTTGAACAAGTTATTTCCTCCGTAGAAGACAATGAAGCTGAGGAGTGATATCTCCTCTTTCTCCTAAGCTAGCCATGAGTCGCTACATGAAGCGTGGGTGAGGTACAAAGAAATGCAAATGAAGTGTCCTCACCACGAGCTCCCCCGTTGGCAGATCATCAACCAATTCTATAATGGACTGAGGGACGATTTGAAGTCCTTTATGGATGCCGCAGCGGGTGGATCTTTCATGTCGAGAAACGAAGTGGATGCCGGAACTATCTTGGAGAACATGGCATCCAACAACGAGAGGTGGAGTGATGAGCGTGCGACACCAAAAGCCGGTGGCATGCATCGGATTGAGGAAGTGGACAAGCTATTAAGCAAATTCGATTTGCTTTCCACTCAAATTTCAGCGTTTATGGTTGGAGCTTACAAGTAGCCAACCTCCAAAAGGCGCAAGGACAATTGCTGGGTCAACCGGAGGTGAATCCTAGAGCACCGAGCCAAACCTTAGCCTTGACACCTAGTCAAACGAATGTTTCCGCTATTGTTTTGAGGAGTGGAAAAGAGATTCCGGCACGGGAGGCCGAGAAAGATAAGGAAGCGCCCATTGTCATTGTGCAACCGAAGATGGAGATGATCGACAACAGAGCTTCAACATCACGTCCCGTGACTTCGGAGGTAGATTTTGAGAGTCTGATGCCCCTTTCACTCTACAGAAGAATCAACATGGGAGAATTGGAACCTACTGGGATGACTTTGCAGCTAGCAGATCGGTCCGTTAAATATCCCGTGGGAGTCGTCGACAACCTACCAGTTAATGTCCGCGGCGTACATGTACCGGTGGACTTTGTAGTGATGGATATGCCCGAGGATAATCACACTCCGATTATTCTCGGAAGACCTTCTATGGCGACCGCCGGTGTGCTTATCGACGTGAAGAAGGGAAAGTTGTCTTTGATCGTCGGTGATCAAACGGTGGAATTTGACTTAGTGCTATCCATGAATCTACCACCTGAGGAATTTAATTGCAATCTTCTGGAGATTGAAGAAGAGAAAGTCTATGAAGCGGGAGCATTGGAAATTCTTTCTAGAGACCCTCTTGAAGACTTGGATAGTGTAGTGGAGCACTCTAGGCTAGACGAAGAGGAAATTTCTGAGCCAAAATGTGTCTCCCAATCAACTCCTCCTGGATTTGAAAAGAATGCTCAGATGACGAGCAAGGGCAAGGAGCCTTTGGTGCTCACCGTCGACAGTGCGAATCTTGAAGAGAGTGGCGTGTGTCGCCAACACTAAGGAGAAGCCCCTGGATATTACCAATGGGGGAGTGATTGAGACCGTCCACTTATCGCTATTGTCAACAACCGGAACTTTTGTCCCAACTGCTGAGAGGACGCCAAATGTCGAGCGTCACACATTCAAGCCACCTTGAACATCGTATCGGGAGTCGAGCGAACGACTATAAAAAAGAGCGTTTCACGGGAGGCAACCCATGTCCTAAACTTCTACTGGCTTTTATTAAGACCAGTCTATTAATTTTAGTGTATATATGCTGCTGTGGGGATCATTTGTTGGGAAACTTAGAGAATTTGAATTTTTTGCAGGAATTGCCTCACCCGATCGGGTCATACCCACCTGATTGGTTGGATTGTTTCAGTATGTGGCCATACTTCAGTCGAAGAACCAACCGAACGAGTGATACAGTCGGCCATCGGGTGACTGATCGGGTAAATTAAAACAGAGACTTCAGAAGTTTTTCAAAGAGCGGTCAACCGATCGGGTGAGTTCTCACCCGATCGGGTCATCTGTAACTTCTAATCCAAGATAATTTTTGAAAATTGATCTAACCAATCTGGTGGATTTCCACCCAATCGGGTCATCAAAACCCTATATAACCCCGCCCCCCACCCGATTGCCATTTCACCCGACTTCAAAACCCATTTTCAGCCAATCGTTTGGATTTCTTTCCACACGATCTTCTCCATCACTCCTTACTGTTACTAATCAGCCTCCTCCACTTTCTCCACTAATTCCCCACCATCAAAGCCCCTTCATTAACCCCATTCAAGCCGCAAATCCCATCAAATCCTAGCCCTAACCAACTTTCCCCCAATTTTCAAAAAATTTATTTTCTTCGGATTGGTGTGCGGCGGCTCTCCGGATCACTTCCTCGCGCATTGTGGGAGCTTTTGGAGGTAGGAGCCGCATCGATTGCTGGGTAAACTCATTCCGTATCTTAGTTATATATTGCCCAGAAATTTCATTGTCGCTTTGTCATTCGTTGTGTGCACTCATCTATCATCGTGCATATCATATCCGATTGCCACAATATCATGGATAAGGACAAAGATAAGGGAAAGCGACCTATGTTGGATGAGGAGCCGTCTCACAAGAGACAACGATCCACACATCCTACACGTGGACGCGCTCCTCAAACACCTCCTACCCAACCACCACCCCCACTTATCGTACCAGCGGGAGACCCACTACTTGGACCACAGGGTATTCGCTATATGAGCCAAGCCCACAAAGATTTTTTCTCTCGCCTCAACCAACGTCCTCACCTCGCTACCAAGTTCGCGCACGACCAAACCTTATTTGATATCGGAGTTTTCTCCGAAGTCGAATCCTTGTTCGCAAACTTGGGATGGCTTAGCTTCCTCCACGCCCATGCTCATTCCTACCACATGCTAACACTAGAATTCCTTTCCACGATCAAAATCGAGCCGGGGTCGAACATCGTTTTTCGCCTTCGGAACCGAAATTTCCGTGTTCCTTTGACCACTATCAATGATATCTTCGAGTTCCCTAATCTTGAAAGGCAGCTCCCTTGCCAACGAATTTCATGCCGACTTTGACGTCGATTTCTTTTGGAAACGTCTCACCTTGCACGATCAATATCCTAGGGCCAAGGCCAAGGCCTCATCGATTATTCACCCAGTCTTCCGCCTCATCCATCGCATTATTTCCAGCACTTTCTTTCCACAGGATGAGTCCGACACCGTGACCATCCCGGATCTTTTCATTTTATGGGCGATGACTTTTCCCTTTATTCCCGGTGTTGACGAGATTTCTTTTGAGGTACCACGCGTTCGCATCAATGCCGCCTCGTGGCTAATTCAAAAACTAGTTGACATTAGCTGCGCGAATAAGGCAAATATTGCTGTGGTGGCCTAATCACACTCATCGCCCAACATCCACCTCTCAACATCAAGATCCCACCCGATATGGTCCGTGCCCCAGGATCTACCCATATTGACATTGATGTCCTGCAGCACACTCACATGATCAAGCCACTCGGCGACGGTCGATTCACTTTTCTCTATAGCCATCCCCCGCACCTTATACCATTCTGCTGAACCATGATCGCGTCACTATTGAGCTTCCTGCAGATTGATCATTTCCACCTGGCCCTGATTTTGGGGGGGGCTGCACCTTCAGTTCGATCTTCCTGACGCTCCGAGATCACCTCCTCCTGCCGCCCACTTTGGCGAGCAGGAAATTCCTGAGTTCCGAGGAGACCCTGAGGCTGAACCCAGTACCACCACCCCGGCTACTACTGATGTTTCTTCCAAGGCTTTGACTACGGCCCTGCTTGGCCTAGCCTCTCGTGTCGGTACGACCACTACCGCCTGCACCCGTTCTGCTGCTGTCGGCACACTCTGCTGTGCGCCGTGCCACTCCTGCTTGCCTCGCTCTCGAGGCCGAGATTGCTGCTTTGCACGCTAGCACATTATCCTCTGCCCCCTCGGATCCATCTACCTCTTTTCTATCACATCCCCGTTTCCTCGTTCTCAAGCGAAACGTAGCCACCATTCTCCGTCTTCTGACCCATATCTACGGCACTCCACCACCATCACCACCCCCATCACCTCCTCTGTCGCCTCCTAGACGATCGTCCCCTCCACCTATTCCTCCAGTGTCCGATACCACCACTGTTTCCCTTCCCACCACCACTTTACCCACCACCACCACTACTTCCTTACCTACCACTACCGTTGACCCTCCACTTCCATCTCCTACTGATGATCTTCCACCACCTTTCACCTCTATCACCACCGCCTACTCGCGTCGCAAGAAACAAGTCGTGCGAGCGAAATCATTACCCCCACCCTCTTCATTAGTTGCAGTATCCCTACCACCCTCCGTTACCACCGACACCCCACCCATCATTCACATCCCCACCGAGCCCACCTGTGCACGATCTCGATCTCTTTCTCCAGTTCTTCGCACACCCGTCACCTCTCCCACACATTCTCCCGACCACACCCCTCCACTCTCTTCCGAGGAGGATGAGGAGCCTTCTGCTCCTGCATCTTGATTTCCTTTTTTTCTGATTTTCCCCTAACCAGTTTTTCTGATTCATCATGATCATATCTTTTTCAGGCATTGTTGATATCAGCTTGGGGGAGATCTATATTTTGTGTTTGTGGTCGTGTTATGTGTGTTTGCCGTGTGCTTGTCTTTTATGTGCATGTGTGCTTGTGTGTGTCTTTTGTCTAGTCCGTGTCGGTCTTTATTTTCTTTATTTTTCTACGTCTCGTTTTCTGTGTTTTTCATGTCTTTCCGTTTCTTTGTCCGTGTGTACTTCCCTCTCATCGTTCGTCGCCCTCTCACACTTCATCCTATTGCATTGAGGGCAATGCAACGTTCAGCTTGGGGGAGTCGAACTATGTGCGTCAGTCGTGTCTTTTTCGCCGTTTTTGTGTCGTTTTCGTCGTGTTTTTCTTTTTTTTCCATCCTTTTATTCTCTCTCTCCTAGAGATGACCCCGCATGATGAAACTGCCACTAAACCACACACACTTAGCTAAGCAACGATAACTATCTTCACTAACCCTAGGAAGCCGAGTTCTGTTGCATTTTTTGCTCCGTGGGTTCACTTTTGCCTTTTGTGTTGAGTTGTGTGTTTAACTAGCTAGTTGGTGTGCTTCTGGGTCGTGATTTTGTTTTATATGCCTATCCATGGATGACCCCTGGACTATCATGCTTTTATTTCGAATGTGCGGTATATTGCTTCTTCTTTCTGCTTCATTATGCATGAATCATACTATATATGTACGTTTCAAATCGCATGTGTCGGAACTCTACCAATTGGACTATGATAACACATGTTGCTTACGCTCTGATCTGCGAAAACGCCTTTTGCCAAGTGTTTAGAATTCGAATTCTTTTTTGTTTTGCTTGGTGCAAATCCACTCGTCGTGTACTTCACTTCCATTTGGGAGAGTACACAATTTTTCCACTTACTAGCGCATCGTTCTCTCGCTTTTGGAGAATGCTCATTTTCCTACTTCTACCAAAAATCCAAAAGATCAAAAAAAATTGGAAAATCCAAAACAAAAAAAGAGAAAAGAAAGAATATGTATAGTCAAAATCCAAAATCCAAAAAATAAAAAATAAAAATACAAAAACCCAAAACCCAAAAACAAATTTGTTGTAAATATCACTCCTACCGCCGTGAATAAAGGGAAGGTGAGAATTTGTACCAGGTACTCTCCTCCAAACCTATTCAACCCCTTTCGTTTTCGAACACACTTGGCATAGGAGCTTTCTAGCAATCATCTCGGCAATCGTGCAGCGATTTCCTAGTTTCTAGCGGTAGAGTCCCGAACATATGACATGTTTCTATTCTTACTCTATTCTCATGCATGCTTGAACTATTATTCACCGCAAACTCGAATTGATTAGATATTTGGGTCCTTCCATGGACATGTGTATATGGGGCTTCATTACATGATTTAGATAGTTACATCATTGGCTAGCTCACAACCGCACTCACTCGTGCTTCACCGCGTGAACCCACGACACTAGTAGGAACTCGTATTCATGGCTTAGTGTTATGCTTCTCGCGTGCTTGCTTAGTGTGTTGTGTTTGTTTCCGTTGGCTCTGACGGGTAATCTAGGATTTCTTTTTCTTTTTCTGTTTCTCTGTTTCTATTTTCTCCCGCCGGGCTTCTATTCTCACTCGTCTCCTCGAGGACGAGGAAGAGTTCAGCTTGGGGGATTTTGACGTGCGTTTATATTTTATATATTCACGCACGTCTTCTTCGTCGCTTTCCGTCGCTTTTCGTTATTTCGTATCTGTTTCTTTGTGTTTTTAGTTTCTTTTAACTTTCGTTGAGTTTATGTGCATTTGCAGGATATTGCTAGTGCATGGGACATATATGGCCAACATCATGAGTCCCCAGAGCAATGGGAAGTGTCGCACGAGATCTCGAGAGCCATTTGTCAAAGATGACTATGTATCAGCTCACACCCGATCGGGTGGAACAACCACCCAATCGGGTCATGCAGTCTATGTCAGTGCTGAAGAAGAGACTGTACCACCCGATCGGTTCAATGATCTGGTGGATGTATGACAGAGTGCAGTTTTGAAGGCCAAAGCTCACCCGGTCGGTTGACTTATCAAGAGATCGGGTCATGTATTGTCACCCGATCGGGTCGGCACTTTCACCCGATCGGGTCAGCTGCTGCTTTCCAAGCTCAAGAAATCCAAGACTCACCCGATCGGTTCAGTGATCGAGTGAGATTTATCAGAGCTGAAGACATATTTTTCTGTCGTTTCACCCAATCGAGTGAAGTCTCACCCCATCGGGTGAGTGTCTGTTTTTGTCTTTTTATGGGAATATTCCCTGGCATCTTGCCCATTTGTAATTCCCTGGCATCTTGCCCATTTGTATAAATAGTACTAGGGTTTCCCAGAAACGGGGTCCCCACTTTTTAAGCTGTTTTTAGGGATTTTCAGCTGCTTTAATTAAACACTTAGTGTAAGTTCTTTGATCGTTTTCATATTTTGATATTGTGTTTATGCTTCTATTTGCTACGGTGAACAATTGCTTGATTTCAATTCTGATGGCTATATCTTCTGTTATTGTATTTGCCACCATGTTTAGTGAGTAGTTCTTCAATCTAGGACATTGGTGGAAGCCCCTTCGTGGGTTCTTCCTAGAACGGCCATAGGTATGGGGATCCGATTGGATCTAGGGATTTTGATGGTTACGCGGGAGCGTTTCATTGTCATCGGTGGGAAAAAGACCGACTTTGACCGTTGGGCCAAGAGGAAATAAAACAGGAGTTTGATTCTCTAGCCATAGCTCATCCCCTAGCGTTGACATTGAGTCCTTGCACGTGTGAACGGCTTGGATGAAATGTTGGGAGCGATCGTTGCGATCTTAGTGCTTTCAGAGTCGGATGGTGTTGGACATGGGAATGCCCACCGTCCGAAGCCGAGTAGACCTAGCGTATCATCCTGAGCATTGACCGGAATATCGGGCCCATGGGACGCTAGGTACGACTTTTAGAGGCAACGTCTCACCGCCAAACCCTAACATTCGGTCATATTCCTATCCTTCGGCAGTAATAGTGAGAATCCATGATTAGGGCGGAAGCCAAAGTCCTAGGTTATCTTTTTACCTTTTACATCTGTTTTATTAGTTTACAATCGTGACAACTAATCGAGAATAGGCTGGCTCATCCATCGGGTGATCCGGTTCCTGAATGTTTGCAAGTACAACACACGCCTCCCCGTGATCGACCCCCAAGCCACACTTCGACACCGTGCGCTTACAGTTTATAAATTCTAATTCTAGTATCACCGTTCTGGTTTGCGTGTCAAACGGGCGGCTGGTCATATCCATGTCTGAAACTATGCTCACCGGGACTCCATGCAGTCTCACAATCTCTTACATGTATCTCTTGGCAAGAACCTCTGTAGATTGGTCAACCCTGAAAGGGATGAAGTATGTTGACTTCGTCAATCGAACCACAATTACCCAAATGGTATCGTTCTGCTTCTTGCTGCTGGGCAGACCAGTCACGAAGTTCATCGTGATATGTTGTCATTTCCCCTCAGTAATAGGCAGTGGCTGTAAAAATCCTGCAAGTCGTTGGTGCTTAGCTTTCACCTGCTTGCACACTAAACACTTAATGCTCCTCTTCATACCGTGACACCAGTATTGCTATCTCAAATCCTGATACATCTTAGTTTCTCCTGGATGAATGGAATAAGGCAAATTATGAGCTTCCTCCAATAACTCCTCCCTAATATCACCAGAAGGTACACAAAGCCTGCTGTCAAGTCTCAAAGATCTGTCTGTGTGTATCGTGAACTCTGGTCGTTGTCCAGCCATCACCAACTCTCTGATACTCTGTAGTTTTGTATCTCCTGCCCGTGCAATCTTTATCATGTCACTAAGGTGGACTATATCTGAAGGTCCATCAATGAAGAAGGCAGCCATGTGATTATTACATCAATCTCCATCTCTTGTATCTCTTTTTGGAGCATCCACTGAGTCATAAGGGTAAGCACCGTCAGAAGTCGACTCAACGCATTGGGCATGATATTGACTTTTCTTGGGTGGTGATGAAGATCAATGTGGTAGTCTAACATCAACTTGATTCATTGCCTTTATCACATGTTAAGGTCCTTCTAGGTGAAGATGTACTTCAAACTTTTGTGGTCCGTAAATACGTTTACATGCTCTCCGAGTAGGAAATGCATCCAAATCTTCAAGACGAAAATGATGGTTGCTAGCTCCAAAACATAGATATGGTAGTTCTGCTCATGATTCTTCAGTTGCCTGGATGCTTAAGCTACCACACATCTATGCTGATGAGTGCGCATTCGAGACTCTTGTCGGATGTGTCACAAAAAATTCAAATCCTCTCGTTTAGTCTGGAACAATAAGAATTGGTGCGGTAGTCAATCTCTTTTTCAGCTCCTAAAACGCCCCGTCACAAGCCTTGGACCAAACATAGATCGCATCCTTTTGTGTCAGTCGGATCATGGGTTCTGCAATCTTTAAGAAGTCGTGAATGAACCTCCTATAATAACCAGCCAAACCCAGAAATCTCAGACACTTTCTTAGGAGCTGGCCACTTATGCATGGTAGCTACCTTCTCTGAATCTGCTGAAATTCCTTCTCCTGATACCAAATGGCCTAGAAATCCCACCTTGTCCATCCAGAATTTGCACTTGATATACTTAGTATACAACTGGTGTCGCTGCCCCAGGGTTTCTAGAACCATCCTTCAAGTGCGATGTGTGCTCTCTTGGTTGCCCTTGGAATATATCAAGATGTCTAGACCACCACAAACTTATCTAGATACACATACATCACTTGGTTCATAAGGTTCATGAATACCACTGGTGTATTAGTCACACAAAATGGTATTACCAAGAATTTGTAATGTCTGTATCTGGTGCTAAATACCGTCTTGTGAATGTCCTACTACTTGACTTTCGACTGATGATATCCGCTCAGATCCAACTTAGAAAAGACGCACGATCTCCCAAGCTGGCAAACAAGTCGTCGATGCGTGGTAGAGTGTACTTGTTCTTCATCGTCACTTTATTCAGTTCAATGTAGTCCCCACACATCCTCATGGATACATCCTTCTTCACTAACAATATCGGAGCACTTCACGCTGATGTGCTGGGTCGAATCCAGCCTTTCTGCAACATCTCGTTCAACTGGATCCGAACCTCATTTAGCTCAGCTGGTTTCATACGATAAGGAGTCCTAGAGTAAGGTTGAGCTCATGGCATTAACTCAATTGCAAACTCCACAGTGCAATCAGGAGGTAATCACGTAAGATCATCTGGAAATACATTTAGAAACTCCCGCACAATCTCCGGTCTCTTTGGTGTAGCATTCATATAAGTAAGCACTGCATCTGTAAATCTGGCTCTGTACTCCACAGGTCTTTCGGATCGGCTTCCACTGATGAACTCAAATTTCGGGTGTTTGGAATCTCGAACACCACTCTCCTACGTCGGCGATCAATTGTGGTGTGGAAGATCCCTAGCCAGTCCATCCCGAATACGGCATCGAAACTTGGTATATCGATTACTAAGAAGTCGGCGTAGAGCTCTCGTCTGCAAATGACTACGGTGCAATCTGGATATCCGCTAGTCGTCTGCCGCATGCCGCTTCCTATCTTGATGTCCCAACCAGAAGCGAGGGATGAAATAGGAACGACGTGTTGATTGACAAAACGTGACGTCATGAAACAATTCGAAGCTCTCGAATTGAATAGCGCAAGAGCGGGTCTGCTAGCTACTAGAACAATACTTATGGTCGCGAAAACTATGCCTAACCTCATAGTATACAATGTGACATTAAAAAACGGTAAATTCGTACCTGTAATGACTTGGCAGGTAGCCTCGGCCTCCGCTGTTCTCATTGTAAAAGTCTGGCGCTTAGGAGTGAGAACTTGTAGTTGCGCCTACTAAAATTCTTTCCTCTGCGGTGGGGGTCCACGCTGAGTGTTCCCTGCTAGAGCTGTAGCTTGTCTGGCTGTCGGCGCTGGAGCCACTGGTCTCTGTTCCTTCTGGGGGCAATCGCTGGCAGTGTGATCCTCTGCTCTGCAAATCAAATATTGATTCAGGAGATACCTGCACTCAGACTTGACGTGTCCTGGCTTGTTGCAGTAGTGGCGTATAGTCTGCTATTGGCGCTGTTGTGGTTGCTGTGGATGTTGTGGTGCCATCCTCTTGAAAGGTGTCTGTTATACCAGTCGGGACGCCTGTCGGTTAGAGGGTGGAGGTCGTCTTTGAGGAGCGGTTGCGTGTCGTTCTCTCTTCCTTTCGTTGCATGTATTCGTAGTCTCAAGCTGCGAAGAGTACTTCGGTATAGGTCTTCAGCTTTGACCCGACCAGTTATATTCTTGAATTTTGATGTTCAATCCTTCATGAAAATGCTGGGCTATGTCCAATGGATCAAACACTATGTTCTTCGCAAACCTGCAAAACAACTTATCAACGAATTACATACATCCTATAGATCAACTTTGCAAGTTGAATACACATCTGCTAAGCCTGGAAAACTTGGTGTTATACTATTTCATGTTCATAGAGTCTTGCCTCAGATTCATAAATTGGGCATGCAGATCCCTCTTTGCATCCGAGAAGAAATACTGAGCATTGAAGTTCTCTTTAAAAGTGCTCCATGCAATTGGTTGTACCAACCGGTCTTCTTCTGAGTCCCAACATGCTTTGGCATATTGAGTCAATTGTAGCTTCACAATGTCCATCCTGGAATTTGGTGCGATCTGTGCCGCTTTCAGCATGTCAATGGTGCAGCGTAGTCATTCTTCTGCTGCAAGTGGGTCCTCTGTTCCTTTAAAGATTGGTGTGCATAATGATCGAAATTGTTGTATTCCTTCACGCCTGTGCTCTTTTTGCAAAGCCTAGATCATCTCCTGTAGGGTCTGGTCTGAAATCTGGATCGTCGATGAAGGCTGCTCATATTGTTGTTGCCATTATTGCTAACATTTCTGTTGTCGACGTTTCATTGGGTCGGTTGTCAACGTCGTGGTTACTGTCCTTGCCATTGTCGATATGATCGTTAAGGTTGGAGTTGACCTTGTTGATGACATTGTTGATAGTACCAGATCCACTCACATCGCCTTGATCTCCTCCCACATTCTCGTTGATGATGATTGAATTATTCCCAGTATACGTCCGCGACAGGTGTATGCTTTCGACATTCTGTATTCCAAAGAAGGATGTCAGTCCGATTGGGCATTTATAAGTATTTCACATTTGCTCTATACTGTTCATGAGGTGTTTTGCAAGGACCTACATGGGCCACCACTTGTAACGGCTCATGTACGTGTGTTGTTACATTTTCATTATTTATGCAGGTCATGCATGTATCAGTAAACGCAATATAGAAACGAAACATGAAATTCTATAAATGAAAATAATTTTTACTCATCCTTCGGGAGGGTATAAAAGTATGAACTGAAAAAGAACTATTAGTCTCTCACTCTGACAATATAAAGAAAACATGCTAAAGAATATAAATAAAACTCTCCTTACTGATATTGACTTAGAAATCTGCACACTCTACTGAAACTCTGACTTCTTGTACACCGAAGCCTCCTCGTAAGCTGGTTCGTCCGCTGTTGAAAAACATTAAAGAGACAACAGTAAAGTGTAGACGATGTTTACAATACACAAACAATTATAACATTCATATGCAAATATACTACTAACAGGGCAGTATCAACTAGTCACTAATCTACGACTATCTAACTAAAACAGTTTATTATTAATTTACTCACAATGTAAAGGGAGGAGAGCAAACTAAAGAACCACCCCAATACCATAGGCGAGCTCACCCAGACCTTAGATCATGGTACAAACAGGTCGGTAGGGGTCCTACGCAAGTCGGTAATGGGATCACACAAGTCAGTTAATGAGCATGGTCTCTGCCACTCTTCATATCTTTAATTATGAGTTTCCAAACCAATGTGTCAATTCATTCTAGTTCGAGTTCTATTTCCATTTATTTTCTATGTTTTGTTCTTTATTAAACTATGTAGATAGAATCGTGCGCAAAAAGATAAAATTCATAGCTATCAATCCAATGTGTCAATAACCCATTTACAATATCATTAACTGCACAATTCTAACTAAATATTCTATTCTCTAAAGAAAACAACTCTCTTATGCTAATTCTACTATGGTAAAAGAAACCCCTACACAATCCACTCCAAACATCTCAAACAATCAAATCTTTAAACAATTAAAAATAAAAGGACAATTTTTGCAAAGAGGCCAAAATAAAATTTTAATTAGGAAAAACGACCTTAAAAAATTTAATTAGCAAAATCGACCTCTTTTGCAAAAGAGGTCGATTTTGGACCCGTGGGGCATGCGTCGTTCGGCCGCACTCTGGAAGTGCGGCCCTGGGCCGCACTCTGGGAGTGTGGCCTTGAGCCGAACTCTGAAGATTCCCTGGGCCGCACTCTTTTTTAATTACTCTGTCGGGGTAGCATTTTGAATCAAAGTTTAGCATGTGTCATTCAAAGCATTCTGAATGTTCTTTTGCCTTATTTATGGCCCTGTCACCATTGAGTTCAGCTGAATGTTTACCATTTTGAATCAAATTGTCCTTTTTATAAACATTTAAATCACATTGTCAAAGTAAAGGAGTTAACTCTCATGTTTTGTACTAGGACAATTTTTGCAAAGAGGCCAAAATAAAATTTTAATTAGGAAAAACGACCCAAAAAAATTAATTAGCAAAATCGACCGCTTTTGTTCCGAGCAGCAAAAGAGGTCGATTCTGGGCATGTGGACCGTGAGGCCCACGGGCCGCATCTTCTGGGCATGTCGACTGCTTTTGAAAGTGCGGCTCAGGTCCGCACTCTACAGGTACGGCCCCCAAGTTGTTGCAGGTTCTTCAATGGTAGGCTCACAGTTGTGAACAGTTTGATCACATGAGAGTGCGTTGTCTTCAAGTTGAACTATGGAGAGTTGACACGGAACAGTGACATATCCTTCCTCAATGGTGACTGGCGCCGCTGAACTCAGCTGAAGTCAATGGTGACAGGACCATATACAAGGCAAAAGAACATTCAGAATGCTTTGAATGACACATGCTAAACTTTGATTCAAAATGGTACCCCGACAGAGTAATTAAAAAAGAGTGCGGCCCAGGGAATCTTCAGAGTGCGGCCCAGGGCCGCACTCCCAGAGTGCGGCCGAACGGCGCATGCCCCACGGGTCCAAAATCGACCCCTTTTGCAAAAGAGGTCGATTTTGCTAATTAAATTTTTTTAAGGTCGTTTTTCCTAATTAAAATTTTATTTTGGCCTCTTTGCAAAAATTAAGAAATCATTTTGAAAAAATTGAAATATTTGTTGGATCAGATTCATCGTTTGGCACAAATAGGTGTTTTGACATTTAACCAGCATAGAGGAACAACTTAGCCGCCGTTATATATAAGACTATTTCAGCCCACTAATCAAACACATGTAGTCAGACCAGATAACAGGGTAGAAACCCAAACAAAAGAAAACCACGCAGTCAACAGTATCCCCATGAACCCATGAAACCAAAACCCTCAAAAGAGCAGCAATGTCCGAGAGGCCCATTAAAATATTAGGGCAAAACGCAGCAGGAACTACGCCGAACAACTATCGGCGGAATAATTGAACGACAATCAAGACTCCCTGGCAGCACACGATGGCGCAGCAACACAACCGATGAACCACCGACATCAAGCGTCGGCGAGGCCGCCTGCTATGCTCGGAAATGTGCCAACAAAATCCCGCAAAGGGAAAAATCCCTAGAATGATCGTGAATCATCGTCTCCTTCCCACAAAAATCCCACAAATAATTTCTGAAATCAAAACACTTCGATAAATCTAACGCATGAAATGAAATAATATAAGTTTAGAGCAAATAGGGTCTACCGTGCATTATTGTTAGAGCCGAAGCCAACAAAGAAATCCAAAAGTAAATCGAACGAAAGAATTTTTGAAGAGAAAAAACTAGCATGACACAAACCCTAGGGTAATCGGTGTATAAATAAGCACCAAATCGTATATAAGAGGATAAGAGCAGAGTCCGGATCGAAGAAGAGATCCTCGCAAAGGGGCGGCTGATATGAGGGATTTGAATTTGGGCTTAGGCTAGGATTTTCGGATTCTGATATCGTTGTCGTCGGCTCCTGTCGATCGTCACGTGGGTAATGAGGGAGAGGAGCTCTGTTCGGGTCAGTTTGAGTGATGGTGAGATGAGAGTTAGAGTGTTTAATAAAGAGAAGATGTGGGCCTCTATGGGCTGGGCTTTTAAAAGTAAAGAAAGGAAAGAGTAAAAAGAAAACAATGGGATAGAGAAAATTGAAAAGAGTATTGTAAATAAAAATTTATTTTTTAAAAAACTCATTCTTCAACGGGTCGGTTTTGGATTTAATTTTAGATTGGGATTAGGATTCGATTTTTAATAGGATTCCAATTCTGAAATAAAAGACAATTTTATATAATTATAATTTACTTTGTATCTTAACCTTTAGATTTAATTTTTGAAATTTTTTTAAATTACTTTAATATTTTAAAAATAGGTTTAGTTATCATTGTAACTGGTCTAGATCAAAAAAGAAATAAATTCTGTAAATTTCTTAAAAATAAAAAAAAATTCTAATATTTATATAAAATATTTTGATTCAAAAATATATTGTACTGTTTTTTGCAAAAGAATTATAAACGATTTGGGACCATTACAAGAACT
>JAULAV010003537.1:0-67012 GCA_030789695.1 Scilla litardierei
AGAAAGATATAATAAGACCAAAGATGAACTTGTTAGCCTCCAAACCTCTCCTAAGTCTACCATCACCAACAATGACACCATTGTTGAGACTCTCGCCAATGAGAAAGCAAGTTTGCTTACTCATAATGGCTTGTTGAGAAATGAGGTGAAGTCCCTCAAATCTCAACTTGAGCGTGTTCTTGTTGAGGATTCGGATGAACATGTGATAGCGGATTTGACGTCTCAAAACTCAACTTTGAGTATTAAGAATAAGAATCTCAAATCACGTGTTTATGCACTCACATCGCAAGTATCCACTTTGGATGCTTCTTTGCATTCTCTCAAAGAGAAGTATGAGTGCACATTAGGCCGTATCAATGATTTCAATAAAGGTAAGGGCCATTTGGATAATATCCTAAATGACTTACTTCCGGCCAAACACCACATTGGCTTGGGGTATAAGATGGGAGACTCATCCAAATCGCCTACCACCTTTGTTAGGCCGACATCCGATGCCTCGACGAGTGGGAGCAAACACCTCATTGGTAGTTCTCCTACCAATAGTGCTTCTACTTCGTACACACCCCCGATTGGAAAGAAACCCACTTTGGGTAGACCTCCGAAGAGGGGTCATGCATTTTTGTACTCACATGCTATGCCTCGTAGGAATACACATCCTACTCCACCGGTGCATGCAAATAATGATTTTTATGCTCCGCACCCACGAGCACGTGCAAACACTCATATGAGACACCCACATGCACGTAATCATGCTCATGCACATCCTAATGCTTATGTTCAAACATCGCATCCACATGTGCATGCCTACTCTCATAATCATCCCCATGCATACACATCTCATGCTCCTATGCCACATGCACCACATAGAAATCAACCTTTTGTGCATGCAACCACTAGGAAGAGGATTCCCAAAATTTACACTATTTGGGGTCCCAAGAACACTAGCAATCATGATATGAATGTTTATGTGCAATCCTATATTAATGATGTTATTTTGAATGATGATTATGTTGGGAAGTCAAGTTCCTCTTGGACTTGGTTTCCGAAGGGTTAGTTCCTTTAACCTTTCAATGCTTGGTACCATGAGCTTATGATCATGTTATGGGTACCAAGGCATTTGTTTATAAATTTGATTTTGATTACATTAACTCATGGGTTACAATTATTTTAATTTCGTATTTCAAATTTGTTGTGTAACTCATTGGATCCAAAAGGGTTTTTGGATACCAAAATGAAGTTTTCTAGGTTCAATCCACCGTGGGATACCAACCCTACCAACTCCTCGATTTGCGAAGACTTTCATTCAAAAGGAGTTGATGGTGCTTAGGTAATGCACCAATGTAGGGGGAGCTTAATGTTGTAAGTATAATATTACATTTGGTATCCATGAGGGTTGAATGCATGCTTGGTTAAAATCTATTCCTTTACATTGGTATCATTTTGTTTCTCCTAGCATGATATAATTGTGAATGCCATAAATGCTTTGAAATTCATATCTATTTTTGGCATGACATGTTTTAAAAGTTATAATGATGATTTTCGTATTACTTTTATCACATTGTCACTTCTCATCGCACACTTCACTTAGTTTTGATGTGCTTTTACTTTATGCTCATTTTCGATCGATATTGTGACATTTGATATTCCTTGATGTGCACCACTCTTCTGATGGTTCATTCCTTTGTGCACATTTTATGTATGTCTCTGATATTGATTTCGTCATTCGACGTTGTTTTCCATACAACTAAAGCTATTGAATGTTGATATTGGAGAGTAAATTCATTTCTTCAATAAGTGAATTTACATTTGATATTTTGATGATTTAAGTTTTCGATTTTCGACTATGGTCTCATTGACACGCTTTGATTTTATTAGAATTTTATTTTGGTGTCATATGAAACGTGGTCGTATTCTTAGACTCCCATGCTTAATGAATTATTTGGACATGATTTATTGTCATTGGCTTCCTCCCGCTCTTTTTGGATTATGCCAAAGGGGGAGAGATATAATAATGGCATAATAATGGCATGTGCTAAATGATAATTTACCATGAATCTAATTTGATATGTTAGATTCAGGGGGAGTTAAGATATATTTATTGGATTTGAATTTTTACTTTCCTCGTCTGCTTGATGTATGTGCTTATTATTTCATATGGAACTAATGTGTCATCAATGCAGGGGGAGTAAGTATATTTCATTTAGTTCATTATTTTTGATTATTATTTATGTTAGTTTGTCATCACCAAAAAGGGGGAGAATGTTGAGTATTGGACTCCCCGGATTTGGTTTTGGATGATGAGCAAACATAAATATATCATGAACTAACAATTTGTGAGCGCAGTTATGGAGATCGTCGCCAAATTCACGAGAACATCCAAAGCGACGTCTCAAGACTTCTCAAAGCGCGTGATCGCTTGCCTAAAGCTTCGTTGAAGCTTTTGTACCTTCTTTGAAGTCAAGAATGAAGATTGAAGCTTTGAAGACGGATCGCTAAGGTTTATTTTATAGTCTTTTAGCTTCGATCTATAGAATGTTAAGCCTTGAGTAATTCTTACATTTCTATCTTCATTTCGCTCATATCGTAGCTCTAGGATCTTAGTACAAGTTCATTCTAACTTCCTCGAAGCATCGCGCTTCGATTCGGACTTGTTTGTGCATGTTAGTTGGTACAAGAAGAAGTACTGACCGACTAGATGGTGATCTAGTCGGTCAGCAACTCTTCTTGGACCGACTAGTTTGATTCCTTAATTTCTTGGACTTTACTGTTTACAGTTAGTCGGTCTACGTTGACTCACCGACCGACTAGTTTGTGAACTAGTCGGTCAGTGATGCTTCTTTGACCGACTAGTTGTGACTTACTGTTCACTCTAAATTTCTCCTAAGCTACTGTTTATCGTTAGTCGGTCTAAGAACGTTTGGTGACCGACTAGTTGTTGATCTAGTCGGTCAACATTTGTTCTTGGACCGACTAAATCATTTGTATTCAGACTATTTGTTTTTGACTCTTAGTCGGTCTAAGTTTACTGACCGACCGACTAGTTGTGAAACTAGTCGGTCAGAAAGTCTTCTTGGACCGACTAGTTATCTAGGTCTGAAATCTTCATCTGTTCACTGTTCACCTCTTAGTCGGTTCATGTTGTTTCACCGACCGACTAGTTGATGAACTAGTCGGTCAGTGGTTGTTCTTTGACCGACTAGTCTGCTTCAGATTTAGATCCGTTGGAGTTTTGAAAGCGACGTTTCTCTCCCTTTTCCCTTGATCCTTTAAATACCTGAAAGGGTTATTTCATAGGATCCAAGGCTGCTATTTCAGAGTTCTATTGATTCAAAGAGAAGCTTTCAACTCTCATCTTCAAGCTCTCCCATTATCAAGAATCTCTCCCTCACTCTCATTCCTCTAGAGAGATTCATTGGTTGTGAGCCTTCCAAGCCAAGGGCTTGATTCTAGGTCATCCATCTCATCCCTAGGCTTCCATTGCTGGTCATCTTCTTGAAGCTAGGGTTTGGTGGCTCTTCCTCCATCAAAATCCTCTTTGCCCTAATTTGGTAAGAAATCTCAAGGCATAGGTATTTTGTTGGTAAGCATTTCATTTCAGTTATATTTGAATTGTATGCTCTCGGTTGTGAGAGGTTTTGCGTGATCCCGGGTTGTGGGAGTCACGGTCATCGATTGTAGGTCGATTGCACTTGTGAGGTTTTCGCAAGTGTTCATATTGGAAATCTTGAGTTAGGGTTTCTAACTCAAGTATCCGGAAGGGATCCGGGTGATTGGGACGTAGGATCACCGGGAACAAGTCGGGGAGACTTGGGTGGATCCGAACCCATTAAACCATTTGTTTGCGTTTGCATTTATTCTTGTTGATCGTTGTTATTCCGCATTGTTGTTTGTTAATTGCACGATAATTAGGAATAACTCTCCCTATTATTTAAAAGTACTATTCACCCCCCCCCCCCTCTAGTACATGTGCAGTAGCTTCCCAGGGCACTACAATTTTCTAATCTGTATGTTAAAGATTCTAAATTTTGATTAGGATATTTAACATATGTTTTAAATAAGCTTAAAAGGAATCATGCTTACATTTTGAAAAGACATGCTACTCATAATAAATCTTATGATTCACATAAAATGTGTCATGATTATCATTTTGACAAATTACATGATAAAAAGCATACTATTACTATATAAATTCCTAAAGATACATGCAACAAGAACGTATATGTTAAAATCTTTATGAAAATAATGTAATTTAAAGAAATATTTTTATATACATTCTAAGAAGTTGGATTTGGGTTCCTAATGACTAACCCTAAGGACCTAATAAAAATAGGTACCAAAACTTAAATATTTATCTTTTCATGCATCCAATATAAATAGGGGAAGCACAATAATAAATTTATACATGTAATATCAACAATTTATGTGACTCCCTTTTTGGTGATGTCAAAGGGGGAAAAATATTAAGGGAAGTATCAATTCAAGGAGAGTATGAGTATGCTTATGTTAATTATAAATTATGATTTTAATACGGTTGGGAATAAATTTTAGGGTAAAAACATGATAATTTTATTGATTTAGGCTTGGAACCACAAAATTTGACCTCAATTCGAGAGGAATGCCACTCTCCCAATAACATTGGGCTAACTAATCTAAATACCTGCTCATTTCTCTCCCACTTTCCATCATAATCACCCTACATGATCTTCCCCTCATATTTATAACAAACCCCTCTCTGATGAGCCGATGCCTCGAAATTACCAAACTGTCCATATCATAGGGTTTGATCCACTGCCCTAAAATTACATACTTGTCAATTTGCCATGAAATTACAGAATTACCACTCTACCATGAAATTACAAGCCTGCCACTCCTAGGGTATTGAGCCATCGTCGCCTCTTATTTGATTTGTAACAGCATATCATTACTCCTCTCCGAATGAGACATTTTGTCCTCAAAGTGGCATTCTAAAAAGATATACCAGATTGCTCCTGGCCTTGTCGGCCTCCCCTGTCCTCGTCAAAACATCGTCAGCCTCCATCGGCCTTGTTGTAGCCCAACCAGCCTCCCTGCAATCGTTGAAACACGGCCAGCCTTGCCTGGCTTCGCTGCTGCCTACCCAGGACCTGTCGTCCACCTAAAATCCTTGCGCGATGCGGATCTGGCCAGATCTCGCTGGATCCCGCCTTCCCATGCATTGCCATTTGTGGATCTGACTAGATCTGGCCAAATTCGGTCGGATCCTTGGCCAGGGCAGTCTGCCGTAGTTTTTCCCGTCATCGGTCTTCGACGGATCCACTGTCGCACCGCCTTGATCTGCCTTCTCAGATCTGTCGTGGGTTCAGCTGTCCTCCTTATGATGGTCTTTCCCTTAATTTTGGCACTTTCCAGCATTATACCATCATCTCCCACGTCACCCCCGCTTAGATCTGTCTCTGCAGAGATAACCACTGATGGACGGCTTTTCATCTCGATCAACTGTTTCAACATGGCTTCCAGAGACGAGAACGGTTCCTCCATCATTGTGAATTGTCCCTCTACGTTTCTGAGAATTTTCACCTTGTTTGATACCATTGATTTTCAGAATCGATTACTCTGATACCAATTTGATACGATTAGAAATAAATTTTAAAGCAAAAATGATATTTTTATTGATTTAAGGTTTGGAACCACAAGATTTGCCCTCGAATTCGAGAAGACGGCCACTCTTCCAATAACATAAGGCTAACTAATCTAAATAATTACTAATTTCTCTCACAATTTCCTCCATAATGCCCCTCATGATCGTCCCCTCCTATTTATAACAAAACTCTCTCAAATGAGGCACCGCCCCGAAATTACCAAACTGCCTCTGGCCTAGGGTTTGAGCAGCCATCCAGAAATTATAGAATTACCACTCGCCATGAAATTACAGATTTTATATTCTGTCCTGAAATTACAGATTCATCACTCTACCTTGAAATTACAATTCTGCCACTCCAAGGGTTTTGAGTCGTTGCAACTTCATGTTTGACTGTTCGACTTGTGTAGACCTCTCAGATTTAGATTTAGATTATATATATATAGAAATAACCCCATGCACAGGGTGCACGGCCAAACAAAGTATGCGTTGAACGCTCGCAACTGACAAAAGAGAGAGAAGAGTGTGTATGCGTGGTGGTATCGTCGGGAGGTAAAAAGGTGAAAAGCAGGGGTCCAAAGTGCAAAAAACTGATGAGATCATTACGTATCAACGGAGAAGACACAAGGCGAAGTCAGCGGAGCAAAATTAGGCGCCGGACAGTTTTAGAAAGTTTTGGAAAGTTTTGGGCTGAATTAGTATTTTCTATTTTTGGAAGGCCTTAGTATTTTTCCTTATTTGACGGAGATCTGCTCCTATATATGTTTAGGGCAGCCGTCATGTTTTCTTATACAATTTGTGAGTGATAAACCCTAGTTTTAGAGTGTTAGTTCCTAGATCTAGTGAATTGAGTAGTTTATAGCCGTAGATCTAGTTTTGGGGAGCCGGCTCCCTCTCGAAAGGGGTCGATTATCTTTTGTTCCATTTTGATTCCAATAAAAATACCTAATTTCAGCCCCAAATCTATCAAAAACCTATCAAATTGGTATCAAAACGAAGATCTGACATGGCGACGACAAGAACAAGTTCCAAGGTGTAAGATCTAGAGAAGAGGGTGTGGGATATCGAAGCTATCAAGGAGAAGGATGACGCCATGGAGAAGAGGAATGACGCCATGGAGAAGAGGAATGACTCCTTCGAAGGGAAGCTCTCCGATATCGCGGCAATGATAAAGGCGTTGATGGAGAAGCAAGACAACCCACGTTGCGAGGAGGACGAGTCCAAAAATGGTAACTTTTTTGCTTAAAATTCAGATCAAGGGACAAAGGAACCACCTTTGGACAAGGGCAAGAGCAAGATCGTGACTTTGGACGAGGGGACAACTGGCGAAGGCGGCAGGGATCGCGAGGGAGTAGATCCGGACGAAACGAAGTGCCAAGTGGAGACCACCGGAACCCTAGCACTCTTCGGAGGGCCCGACAGGCCCTTTGCGACTACGGGCGCAGCCCCAAGACATAACCTGGGGGCCGCACGGACACCCATGATCATCCTGGGGTCCGCGCGAACCACAGGTTCCATCCTAGGGGCCGCGCGGACCCCCAGATGACTCCTGGAGGCCGCGCGACCCCCCATGCTGCTTCCTGGGGGCTGCGCGACCCCCAGGCTGGTGCTCACAGCCCCCATGGGGGCTCCTGGCGTTCGCAGCAGCCCCCAGGGCACGATAGGGGGCTGCGACTGCCTCCTTGGGGCAGATCTGGAGTTCAGCAGCCTCCAGGGACTGGTTTGGGTGTTCATCAAGGCCCAACACATGCTCATGTCGCCACCGCGCACACTAGTGATCATCTCCAAGGACCATGAACGCTACGACCCGCTCAGGAGGGGAGAGGCCTCCCGTGGGGGGCCGACAACAAGGATGAGGTCATGGCGACCCTTGGGGTAACCCTTGGGAACACCGAGGCCCAAATGGAGATGATGGAGGTTGGGAAATTGGCGACGCAGGAGGAGGATTGTGGGATGAAGGGAAGGCCCAACGAAACGCGCAACACCAGTTCCACTTTGGTCTGCCAAGGGGGAGGGCGAACCAAGGAAACTTAGGGTTGGAGAACAGGGTCAGGAAGTTGAAGATGCCTATTTTCGATGGAAAAGACCCGCATGCGTGGGTTTACAGGGCCGAGAGGTACTTTCAGGTGAATGGTTTGACGGAGCCCAAGAAATTGCAGGCGACAGGGCTCTGTTTGGAGGGGAAGGCCATTGCATGGTACCAATGGAAACAGCAATGGCGGCAGATCAGATCTTGGGAGGAGTTCAAGGAGTGCTTGCTCGATTGATTATGAGATACCCATGGAGGTTACTTGTACGAGCAGCTCATGGCTCTGCAACAGGGGGACAGTGAAGGATTATGTGGAGTGATTTGAAGCGCTCGGAGGGCAGGTGAGGGATATCCCGCAGGCGGCGTGGATGGGAAGCTTCATGAAAGGGCTTAAGCCCAACATTCGGGCTGAGTTACTCATGCAGCGGCCAAGTAGTTTGATGGATGTTATGGAGCTGGCACAGATGGCGGAGGATAAGAACGTAACTGAGCGGCGAGCAAAGGGTGGTTGGAGCGGAGGTACTTTTCGCACCGCAGGTCAGGCAGGAGGGCAGAAGCCAGCCGTAGTAGGAGGGCAGACTGGTGGACTTCAGTCAAGCAAGGAGAAGAGCAGTGTCGCCCAGCCTAGTGGGCCGTTTCAGAGGATGACAGAGACGGAGTGGGCGAATAAGAAGGCAAAAGGACTGTGCTTCAGATGTGATGAGAAGTCCGGCCCTGGGCATAGATGTCGGGAGCGAACCTTACAGGTGCTCCTGGTACATGAGGAGGACGGAGAGGCTGATGTCCAGGACGTTGAGCAGTTCTTGGAGGCGGTAGAGGATGAGCAGGAGCATACATATTTGGACGTCGTGGAGGTATCTCTCAACTCCGTAGTGTGGTTCACACCAAACCACACTATGAAGTTGATCAGAGAGATATTGAAGCAGGAGGTGACTGTGCTGATTGACAGTGGGGCCATCCACAACTTCATTTCCAATCGAGTTGTAGAGAAGCAAGGGTTGGGGTCGGTGGATACGGATAGTTTTGGGGTGATGATGGGCACCGGCTAGGTAGAGTGTGGGAGAGGAGTATGCCAAGGCGTTGTACTGACCCTCTGAGGGGTCAGAATTGTGGAGGACTTCTTGCCGCTAGATCTGGGCAGCACAGACATCATTTTAGGGATGAGATGGCTACAGAGTTTGAGGGAAACCAGGACGAATTGAAAGTTGGCTTCGGATCAAGTACCGGGAGGGGGAAAGTTGGTGACGCTTCAAGGGAAATCCAGGTCTATGCCGTTCACGGGTTTCCCTAAAGGTGATGGCTAGGACCTTACAGGGAGAGGGTGGTGGCTTCTTGGTGGAGCTATAGGATTTAGCGGTAGAGACAGCATGCCAGGAAGGGGGCATACTGCAGAGATCCGACAGGTGTTGGATCAGTTTGGAAGGGTTTTTCAGGAACCTCATGGACTTCCACCCCCACGAGACCATGAGCACTCCATAGCGCTCAAGGAGGGGGTTGCGCCAGTCAGTGTCCGGCCTTATCGCTACCCCCAGATTGAGAAGGAGGAGATCGAGAAGATGGTGGATGAGATGATACAGGCGGGGGTGATCCAGCCCAGCACTAGCCCGTTCTCCAGCCCGGTGCTACTCGTGAAGAAGAAGGATGGAAGCTAGAGATTTTGCGTAGACTATCGGACACTGAATAAGGAAACTGTACCCGACAAGTTTCATATTCCAGTGATCGATCAATTACTGGATAAGCTGCATGGGTCAACAATATGCTTGAAGATCGATTTGAAGTCGGGCTATCATCAGATCCAAATGAGGGGGGAAGATGTGGAGAAGACGGCCTTCCGGACCCATGAAGGCCATTACGAGTTTCTCGTCATGCCCTTTGGGTTGACCAACGCACCCACTACATTCCAGGCCTTGATGAACAATGTGTTCAGACCGTACCTCCGAAGATTCGTGCTCGTCTTTTTGATGACATACTGGTTTACAGCCAGACCAGGAAGTCGCATATGAAGCACTTGACAATGGTGCTACAGGAGTTACAACATCAGCTTTTCGCCAACAGGATGAAGTGTCTGTTCAGCCAGCGGAGCGTGGAGTACCTGGGTTATATAGTCTCCGCTGATGGTGTCGAGGCAGAGAGTTCGAAGATAGCGACGATGGTGGAGTGGTCGTGACATACCACCTTACGGGGATTGCGGGGATTCTTAGGCTTGACGGGCTACTATAGGAAGTTCGTCAAGCACTACAGGCAACGCTATTGCCTGGTCCTTGACGGAACAGCTAAAGAAGGACAATTTTCATTAGGGGGAGGAAGCCAATGCCGCATTTGAGGCCCTGAAGAGGGCCATGACAAGCGTTCAGGTATTGGCGCTTCCGGATTTCAGCAGGCCATTCGTGGTGGAGTCCAATGCATCTGGATATGGACTGGGAGCGGTCATGATGCAGGACCAAAGGCCGGTCGCATACTTCAGTCAGGTACTATCAGCTAGAGCATGGCTCAAGTCCATGTACGAGCGCGAGCTAATAGACATAGTTCTCGCCATTCAGAAGTGGAGGCCATACTGGGCCGACCATTTCTGCTGCGTACTAACCAGAGGAGCCTCAAGTACTTAATGGAGCAGCGGATGGTTACGGAGGAATATCAGAAATGGCTGACGAAGCTTATAGGGTACAAGTTCGAGATCCAGTACAGGCCAGGATTGGAAAACAAGGCAGCTGACGCTTTATCGAGGAGGGAGGTAGACTCTCAGCTGTCGGCTCTTTCGCTGCCAGTATTGCTGGATTTGGAGCCACTAATGAGGGCGATAGCAGAGGATGGGGAGCTGGGCAAGATTAGAGCGGCATTACTTCAGGATCGCGCAGCACATCCAGGATACATGATGGACGGACAGCGCTTACTGTATAAGGGGCATTTGGTGGTACCGAGGAGCTCGACTCACATTCCGACATTGCTACAGGAGTTCCATGGGAGTGCGATATGGGGGCATTCGGGTGTCCTCAAGACGTACCAGCACTTGAGCAAGGAGGTCTATTGGGCAGGGACGAAGAAAGAAGTAGCAGCAGGGTAGCCAAGTGTGATGTTTGTCAGCGTCACAAGTATATGGATACAGCTCCTGGAGGATTGTTATAACCACTGGCGTTACCAGATCGGGTTTGGGAGGAGGTCACTATGGATTTCATTGACGGGCTTCCGAAGTCGGAAGGATACACAGTTATCATGGTGGTGGTTAACAGGCTAAGCAAGTACGCACATTTCGTGGCATTTGAGACATCCGTACACAGCTGTTACAATGGCAGCATCATTTATCAAGAATGTCATCCGATTGCATGGAGTACCGGAGGTGATCGTTACAAACCGGAACAAGGTCTTCCTCAGCCACTTTTGGATAGAGCTGTTCAAGATGCAGGGGACAAAGCTAAAAAGGAGCACGGCGTACCACCCCCAGACTGATGGCATCAACGGGAGTATCGAGACATATCTCCGTTGTTTCGTATCGGATGCGCCGAAGCAATGGGCCACGTGGTTGGCTTGGGCAGAGTATTGGCACAATACTTCGTTTCATATGGCAGCTCAGACCACTCCTTTTAGGGTGGTATACGAAAGGGACCCACTGCACTTGTTGCATTACGGTCGAGGTTCCACGCCAGTCGCTCAGGTGGAGCAGTTGTTAGAAGAGACATGGTCAACTTATTGCGGTCACAACAGTTGATGAATGCCCAAGCTGACAAACACAGGCGAGACATTCAGTTTGCAGAGGGCGACATGGTCTACTTGAAACTTCGCTCATACAGACAGAAATCACTGGCTCACAGGAGGAATGAGAAGTTATCTCCTCGTTATTTTGGTCCCATTACAAGGTGGAGACACGTATTGGGCAGGTGGCTTATAGAGTGGGGTTACCCCCAGACTCAACGATTCATCCAATATTTCATGTTTCACAGCTGAGGCGTGCCATCGGCGACCACACACCTTCTGCCTCACTACCGTCGACACTGACAGCAGACATAGAGGTGCTTTTGGAGCCATCGAATGTACTAGGAGTTCGACAGTGACAGGCAGGTGAGCGAGAGTTTCTGGTTAGGTGGTCTGGCCTATCAGACCATGAGACGATATGGAAGGCCCTACGACGTCATTAAGCAGAAATTTCCTGACTTCCACCTTGAGGACAAGGTGGTTATTTTGGGAGGAGAAATGATGAGATCATTACGTATCAGCGGAGAAGACGCAACGCAAAATCACCGGAGAAAAAATAGGCGTCTGACAGTTTTTGAAAGTTTTGGGCTGAATTAGTATTTTCTATTTTTGGAAGGTTTTAGTATTTTTCATTGTTTGACGAGATCTGCTCCTATATATGTTTAAGGCAACCGTCATGTTTTCTTATGCAATTTGTGAGTGATAAACCCTAGTTTTAGAGTGTTAATTCCTAGATCTAGTGAGTTGAGTAGTTTGTAGCCGTAGATCTAGTTTTGGAGAGCCGGCTCCCTCTCAAAAGGGGTCGATTATCTTGTGTTCCATTTTGATTCCAATAAAAATCCCAAATTTCAGCCCCAAATATATCAAAAACCTATCAAAAACTTGTGGGGGTACCAAATGGGAAATGCCCAATAGCTAACTTGTAAATAGTTTAGAAAGGAATGGGCTTCTTTGGTTTCATGAAAAGGGGATGGCATGCATGAAATTAAGGGAAAAGGCAATGGCCATTCTTTGGGTTCTCCACTACCACACCCCCAAAACAAAAACCCAAGAACACACCCACATCCAAGGGGGCCCCACAAATCCCATATGGCACAACAATTGCCAATCATTTGTTCCAGTCACAAGCAAGTCAACTTGTGACTGGGACAAAGGCCCTCAAATGTATTTTTTATATATACTAGCAAATAACCCGTGCACATGTGCACGGGGACTGGTAAAAACCGGTCGAAAAGGGGGACAGACGAATAATTGTGTGTGGAGGGTCCAGTGCCAAAAATGCAAAACCCGGGGTTGTATGTGCAAAATTTCCCACCACCTCTTTTATCCCTCAAAATCGCATCTCTTATCCAATTTCTCTTGATAACATCCCTCTTTTGAATTATATATATATATATAAGTAAGTGAATATGTATTCATATGAAACAAGGGAATGACGGGATATATATCCAAGGGCACAGACGTGGGAGAGTCCAGGAAGCAGTCACCAAGCACTAGTATCAGAGGCCAGACACGCCCACCCCCAAAGCAATACAAACCAAAAAACCACCCACACTCAGAGAATAGCAGCCTGCCAGCGCAGCGCAGAAAAAGCACATGGCAACAAGCCACGTTCCACAGCAATACAAATCCCAAAACTACTACACTGCCCTAAGAACGCAATCACCAGCAGGCAAGTCCTGGGGATGGCAAAGGAAAGCACATCAAATTTTCAGGATACTAAGGCCAGCGAAAGCGCCCCCAGCCACGGACCCGCCCCTAGAGCACATAGTCACCTGATGAGCCACAGGTGTAGGCTTCTTATTTGCCTTTGATTTCATACACACTTTAGCCATCATCACCGCCCATTTAGGGTTATCTATAACCATCGGGAAAGAAGGACGAACATCATGGGTCCCGGGCCTAGAGGCGGCCTTGCCGTGGTCCCTAGTCACCACCGTCGGAATGGGCTTAAGGCTATAGGAAGGAACATGGCCAGCGTTGGAAGGCCTGACGTCCGAGGACGGGCCCACAGTTATAGACCGGAACAGAGAGGGGGAAACCATCCCAACAGGGCGCAAGGGAGGCCAGTCATCCAAGTCCTTCCCGACGATCTCCTCATCAACTTCAGACAAATCCTCAGAATCATCACCAAGAAGGTCACCCCCAACCATATCAAACGGACGCTGATCAACAGGGCTATGGGGGCCATAATAACATTCAGCAAGGGGGGGAGGGATCACCCATGCCAAGGTTGACACCATCAGAAACACACCCCCTCAAAGAATCTCCTTTTCCTGTTATGAGCAATGATGCTCTTATAGGCCTGGCCTCTGCAAACCCCCCCCCCCCCCCAAGACCATCAGCGGATGCGGACAGAGCCCCTTCACCGGCAGCCAAAGCAGCATCAGTGCCTTTGCCAAGTCGGTATCAGAGGCAGCAAACGACAGTCTTTCAGCGCAGACATCCTTGGAGACAGAGCTTCGCCTGGGACGCCATGCACCAATCCCTCCTTCCGCTCCAGATGGATGTCGCCAAGGCCACCAGCAATGCCCGCGGCAGACACGGCGGAGAAAGCAATGGCCTCTAAAACTGCTGATAGCCTCATCGTCCCCTCATTTGTGAGCGGGGCACCCCCAACCGCGGCAGAGGCAATGTAATTCGGACATTGGGCATCTGAGTGTCCAAAGCAAACACAATGACCACATCTCGACGGCTCACCTTCATACTTAACATCAACAGAGAAAGACGAGTCATCATCAAGGCCCACTTCAATGCTACGACGGAGAGGGAGGGACGCTTTGACGTCAACGAAGCATCTGGCATAAGATAGTCTCTCCATATAAGCCATAGCGCGATCGAAGCACAATGGGGTCCCAATCACACTAGCAATGATGTTGAGAATATCAACCGTCCACATATCAAGGGGAGATTGAGAAATTGAACCCAAACCGGGACCGACGAGAGGATGTCGTGATTGTAACCGAGCCTGGCACTCCAACGCTGCAGAACGACGGGTCTCCCGTCTAAGAGCCAAGGCCCACCATGGAGAATTGCATCACATTCTTCCTCGCTGTCGAACCGAAAAAAGAAAAAAGCCATTATCGCGCGAGAAGATTTGCATATCGTGCTTCAGTTTCCAAAGTTTCGCCGACCAAGCCTTGAGTTGGATATAATAAAGGAGATCGTCAAGCACATAGCCGACAAGAGTCTTACTCCACTTTCCAGCAGCCGCGGCAATAAGGCTATCCGGCACATGAGCATATGGGGAACCATTCGAAGAAGAGGACGGGGGATATACTTCATTTGTACAGAGTCCAAGTATTTACGCATACTGGAGCAAACGTCCAACCAAGATGGTTTCCCTGCACCAGGAATAATCCTGATGGTGTTGGGCGGCCTAACAGGCATTTTGTCGAACACCTTGCCCGCAAAAGTTTTTGGATTTCTTAACGATGATGGACCTACACCAGGATGGGGTGGAGGACGACCCACCAACACACTGGGGTTGCCTCCCGCCATCTCGCCACCACGCGTAGGAGCAGTAGGCAAGAACCCCTTTGATCTTCAAGACACCACCTTCCACCCCTCCTGAGCTACGAGTGGTTTGGGAGGACCATTGACTGGCCCACGGGAAGAAGAAGAGTCTGCGGCCTGAGGGGAGGTCACATGGCCAAGAATGATATCTGAAACCAACCCATCCCCTCACAAGTTGCAATGAACACTTGGGCCCTTTTTAACGATACCAAATCTGTCTTTGGCATGAACCTGGGGAGAGAACCAGAAGCCATGGCCAGAGGAAGGCCTGCAGGGTCTCCAGTAAGACCATCATCGTCGGCAGGGTCACCAGCCACACCACCAACACCGACAGTGACTCCAGCCAGCCCACCATCGCCCATAACCGCCGGTAGAGATCCTTCATTGTTGTCAACCGACCCCAAAAAAGTCACGCCCGCAACATTAGCTTTGCCCACATCGGGGGACGGCCGGCCCCTGCCGGGGTGGCACCAGGAACGACCAAAACAGAAGCCGCCGCCGGGGAGGAATCTTCCATCGTCAGGGTTTTTTGATGTGTGTGTGTATATATATCTGTCATCAAAAACAAAAGAATGTTGGATATTAGAGCACCCTAATATATATTTTAATTATGAACAAACATATATATAATATATATATCATAAATCATAAATTTATAATTAACATAAAATACTCTCCCATGAATTGATACTTCCCTTAATAGTGCTGATTCGATCTTGTGCAACACTCCTATGTTCTTTCCAACACGTAAAATATCATTCCCACACAAATAATATTGTAAAATTGTCCTCACTTTTTAAAACATACACACAATTATCTAATTTGTTTGTAACAAAACTAAATTAGATAATAGTATTGTGAAATCTGCAATACCATTGCCTGCCTAGATGACTGTTTTAAAATGTATATAGATTTCTTCAATTTATATAATGGCTTACCATCCTTCTACATGAACCCCTCCAGGTTGATTCATACATACTACTTCCTTCAACTTTCTATTAAGGAATGCAGTATTAACATTTATTTGGAAAAAATTTAAGTCAAGATATGCAACAATTCCTAGCTATCGAAAAGTAAGTCTTCTGCAATCTATACATACCTTTTGAGTAAAGCTTTTTGCAACTAATTGGGCCTTATATTTATCAACAAATCCAGCAATCTGATACTTCTTTAACACTCGTTTGTATCATAAGGACTTCCTCTCTTTTGGTAAGTCGCATAGCTCATATACATTGTTTCTGTCTATTGAGTCGAGCTCCCTTTCATAACCTCCAGCATTGATACAATTCATATGAGTTCATAGCATCCACATAATTCAAGGCATCAACATGCTCGTATACATTGTATTTTAAGCAAACACTCAAACTTATAACACCCACTGATGTGAGACTAAACATTAAGTTCTTTGCTCTTCTCACTGCTCTCTCACATCGCCTCCGCCTGCTCCGACCAGCGACCATCCTGACCTCCTCTGCTTGAACTCGAGCGCACACACCCCCCTAAGTCTCCCCTTTACCCTACGAGCGCCACCCGAGTGCAAGCCTATGCCGTGCCTTTCCAAATTTTCATCCTTATAAAACTTACATCCAAAAAATTTCCCAAGAAAGAAGCCTGACAATAAAAACTCCAGAAGATTACCTATTATCTAGATTGATGAAGCTTGAAGCTATGCGAAGGGAGAGGGAAAAACACACAAAAAAGATAAGTAGCGAAACCTTCATGAAGTTCCTATCTTGTGCCCGCACTCTTTGCTGCAGAAGGGAGTGTCTCCTACGTACATGTAGATGTCATCGCCAACGTGAAGTGGGGTTTTATAAAGGAAGCTGGCATCGAGAAAGTAGCATGGCTTGTTCTCATCATCCGACTTTGAACAGCAGAATAAGACATCAGTTGAAGACGCAACCTGCATGGTTCTCAAGCTTGGCCTCCTTGTAATTCTTATTATAGTTTTGTAGCAATCATTGTTTAGGAGTGAAGGGTTTGCCATGGTGTTTTGGCTTGTTGAGAGAGAGAATAGGATGACGAAGGAGATGGGAACGGGGGGAACTTATAAAGTGAAGAAAAAAGACTTTGGATGATGGGGACTTGAATTTAGAAATTTAGAATGGTTAGCATATGGCTTGTTCTACATTTTAAGTCCCACATCGGTTGAAATACAGAAGATAGAATTGTTTAAATAAGTTTTTTTGGGGCCTCACCTTCGAGTATTATTATATGTATGTTCTATAGCAACCAAGTGTGATGGATGTGGACGGGTATGAGCGTTCGGAATCGGATTGGATAGATATCAAGATCAATTCTGGTTTTCGATTCTGATTTTAATCGGTTGACATTTTTTCCCTAAATCCGAATCCGATTCTGAATATTCGGACAACTCAGAATCAGAGTCGGGTTCGGAAATGGGTTCAAAACTGGAATCGGAAACGGGTTTTTTTGCCCACCCTACACATAAGGTCTTCCAGGAACATGTCTGCGAACCCTCGAATCACTGCAGTCCTCTCCGGTTCCGCATCCATATCAACCACAACATCAATCGGTCTAGTTCGGAATTGAATTGATCCGATTGACTGGCTATCGCTAGCAAATTCAGACCTTTGGTGGTCAGGAATCTCAAACACTACCCTCCTTGACAGTCGATAGTAGCGTGAAACGTCCTTAACTAATCCATCCTGAAGACAACTTTAAAGATCGATATGTCAATAATCATGAAGTCTGCAAATAGCTCACATCCATATATCACCACGAGACGCAGAAAACACCCACTGCACGCTCTCAACGTGTCACTGCTCGTATTGATGTCCCAATTTGAAGTGAATAGCTCAACAAAAACAGCATGTGTTGCTACAAATTGACTAGACATGAAGCAGTGGGAAGCTCCTGAGTTGAAAAGCGCAAAGATGGATTTACTACTAGTACTATACCTAAGTACACATGCAATGTCTTAACATAATGTTCCAACAGGCATCATGCATAAAATGCAAGTACATGAAACAATTCTAAATCGTACATGTGATTACTTGCCTAGTCGCATCTACTTGTGATTACTTGTACAGTCGCATCTGCCTCATCTACGGTCATGGTAAACGCATGTCGTCTATAAGGCTCTCGGTTGCATAGGGAGGGACAATACTCGTCGTGCACCAGTAGGAGCTGGGTCTGGCGCTATGGCCCGGTTCTCTTTTTGGGACAGTCTCTAATCAAGTCTCTAATCATGTATGTCAATGATCCACAGACCAAGCATCGGTTGAAGAGAAATCAACATTCTTGCTTAATGTGCCATATCTTGTGACACTAATGGCACATTAACAATGGTCAGTTATGGTTCGGAACCCCCGGCCTCTTGAACTTGTGCATCTTACATAAACCGGTGAATGGGTCTTGCTGATGCTAGGGGCATCTAATTCGAATTGCTTTGGCCCGCTGGTGGTTCGGTAGGAAGTCTTCTTGGGTTCGTTGGTACCACTTTTGTGTCCTCAACAAACTCGTGTCTCTGAGATGCCGATACAACAGTGTCATAAGTGGTTAGGTCCACTGCAATTAGCTTTTATCTGATCTCAATATTTCAGTCCTTACCAAAAGTGTTTGGTCCGAGCCAAATGATTGGCTACCAATTTGGGAGCAAATCTTTAATCACAAAACACTCATAAACAATGGACACTAAACAAAAGGTTAGAGTGCATCACCGGCTAAGCATGAAGAACCAGCACCATATTCCTCACGTCATAGAGTCTTGCACCAAATTGATAAACTTCCGTTGCAGCTCCATCTCCGTGTCATGCGAGAAGTATTTGGTATTGAAACGCTTTTCAAATGTATCCCAATAGATAGGTCTATGTAGTCGCCCTTCTCCGACTACCACCATATTCTGGCACTATCTGTAAGTCATAACTTGGTCTAATCTACCAAATAATCTACCAAAGAATCATTCGAAATACGGTCGGCTCTAAGGTTGTCCTCAGTCCTTCGAAGCCACTCTTATGCTTGGATGGATTCCTCCTTCCCTGAGAAGGTTCTTGATCGCAAGGCCCAAAATTATTGCACCCTGGAATTGGTCCAATGTTCCCTTAACAAGGCCGGTTGAAGCAAGGTCGTTTGCAACTTGTAGTTGATCACCAATTCTTACCGCATGTCGTCAGTTCCCAGGCTAACTCCGGTGTTAGCCCTGGTGATGGCCGCATCTTCGTTGTTTCCTAGCACTTGGGTGTTCCTGTTTATGGCATCGGCGGAAGACTCCCCGTCGGCATGTCCTCTCCGAGTATATACTTGTGACAACATGTATCCAAGGTTGAAACACAGTTATTACGACTTACGAGTACATTCTATTGGTACACTCATTCTCATTCAGTATCATTCTCATGGTATTAGCTGTAGATCAGCATAGACCATCAATAAAACATGTCACGCACCAGTTCTTAAAAGGATAGTGAATGGGATAAAACAAGCCATGGTGCATATTGAACCTAAGGAAATAGTCCTTTTCCCTTAAGTTTAATATACACTAAGCATAATGGTAGGCATATCATGCAAGTCACCAGAGAACGATATCGACAAACATAGTATACCAGGACATACACACTCATAGCAAAAGGCTTTATACATAACATAAAGTCCAATAAAAAACTGAAATACACTACTTAAGACATCGGTCTTACAAAATATCTTATACATCACTGAAATGCAAACTAAATCCAAGACATGTCTACTGGAACTCTGCACCACTCTCCAAACGACCTTGTTCCTTTAAATATGTACTCCTAATGTAGCTACTTCCTACACTTAACGGCAGGAAAAGCAAACATTAAAGTATGTCCCAAAACTTCAAGAAAACCATATGAGATTTGCGTATAAAATAAACATACAAGCTAAAATGCAAAAGCAGGAACAATGTAATATAATACAACAGCAGTGGTGATACCATATAACTAAGCATAGCAACAGTAGTAATATCATATGACTAAGCACAACAGCATAGGTAATGTCATATTAAAAAAACGACTTGACAATGTATGGTATGATAATAGTGATATGTGCTGACAGTGTCTACATGACTATGCATGTGAAATTTGTGCTCCTTTATCTAGTAATGTGACTCATGTTGGAGACACAATATGCAACATACAAACTCACATGTGCCACGGGAGCGCCCCCCAGCCAAGTACAAGCCGATACAATAATAGGAACATTCAGGAACAAGCACAATAATGATGGCTCCAATTGCTCCTATGCCCTCAATAACATGAGTTACCTCATCCCAGATATCTAGTGTAAGCCTAGGTAGTCAAGTGTGATGTATATGAATAGTAATGTAGTGTCTAGTGTCAGGTATCGTTCCAGATTCAGGAAAATGTCAAGTCTGATATAGTAGCAGGTACAATATGTGTATTGAGACAGTGGCGAGCACAATGGCACATGTACATTTAAATAGTTCGTGTGTCATGCTAATAACAATGAAAGTGTATGATATTTGTACTCAAAATAATAGCTCAGGATCATGTATAAAGTTAATATTTGTGGGATTAGCATCGTACATGTCATATGTCAGGAAAGTAAGTTTCTACGTATAATCCAATGGCACATATCATGATGTCAATCTCTGTAATCAAGAATCATGCATATGCTATAAGAGACAGTAATCAAGTTATGTCCAAATGAAAAAATTATTTGATCAATTGTAAATGCTAGCATGGCCCATGATTAGAATTACAAAACTATGATTAATAATCCATGTATTCATATGCATATCTCACAATTAGTTTCATAAAATTCCATGTCAAGGTGTACCTATTTTGTTATTCTTTAGAGCATTTTCATCATGGAAAACAAGTTGCCTTCCTTATTTATCCAAATCAGAATGCCAAAAACGCTTGGAGCGGGGTTATAGCCCACGGATTAGTCGCAAGCCCACAAAAACCACCAAAGGGTTAGCCACACAAGCCCACAAGAGTCACAAGGTCAGCCACACAACCCACAATCCCAAATGGGCAGCCACACACGCCTACAAGCCCAAAAAGGGCAGCCCCACAATACCATAAGCTCAAGAGGACAACCACACAAGCCCACAAGACCAAGAGGGCAGCCACACAAGCCCACAAACCCAACCAACAACACGCCAAGCTAAAGAGGCCAGGAGCAGAGCACACATCACGACAGGACACTGCCAACTAGCACAAGACACATGACACATAAGGCAATGTCGGCAAGGGAATTGAGCAAGGATCGCAAGTCAATAACACAAGATACTACCCAACAAGCACATACCTAGAAATGAACCGCAAGACAGATGACGGTGTCAGCAAGCAGCAGCTAGCGCTAAACACAAGACAAAAAACAAAGCGGACAGCAAGGCCCAAAATCACACACACAACCATAATCCCCCACCAAAATCATCACAAACATTAAGCTCGGATCTTCATCATCGTAAAAGGGAAGAACATCAACGCAAGTCACAACCATGGAGTTTAACCTCAAAATCCAACAAATCTGCAACAATGCAAGTCACAAGAGAGAGTGTGGCTGAGTTTATCGAGGCCTTAAGTAGTTTAGACGCATACATAATGATAGAGTTGTAGAAGCCGCCAACTCATTGCCGAGAACTTTGAAATTTATTGTTCTCCCCGTTAGAGCATCGGGGGGAAATTAAACAGAGGGCCCGAGTGAGAGGAAGAACGTGTGGGTGAAGTATGATGTGGCAATGTCGTCGCACGTAACAGGGCATAGGACACGTAGTCAATAAGCTCACAGTTGGCGATGCAACGCATCACAACAGACGAAAGAAAATAAAAGATAAAGAACGGGAAAAGAGATAGAAGTGCCAGTAGTGTGCGTGATGTTTAATGATTAGCAGGGCTAGGTCAGGTTTGCTTGGAAGCAGGTTGTAGGTTTAGTTACGGGTTGTGGGTTTGAGTTAGTTTTAAACGAGTTTTGAGATGAAATAAATACTAAAAAATTCTCAAAAATCTTAGAAAAACATTTTATTATTTAGCACAAATTTTAAGATATTACACCTAAATTGCCTAATAGCCTCCTATATATATTGGTCCAACCTCTAGTTAAATTTTTCGGATGTTTATGCTATGCTTACACCGCATCCACTCAAGTTTCAGGTGAATTCGAATCAAATTATATTTATAAACATAAACACCTCGTTGAGGGCAAGCAAATTCGAGGTAGGACCTACATATTGAACCGAGATATTTATTTCATATCTCTCTTCCTTTAATTAAACTGTAAGCATATATAAAAACTGATTATCTCTAATATATAAGCAAATCTAACATAGGATCAGCATTTTGAATTGAGAATCTTTTAGAAAATAAAAAATATTTTAAACTTTTCTCTCTCATTATTTTTTTAATTGAAAGACAGACCCTGAACTTGGGACTTCCCACTATCTAGCACCTTTTACCACTAAAGGAGGCTCATGGGCCCTTTAATCCCTGATTATCTAGTAAGCTGTTTGATTTGAATCCAAGTTAAGTCGTCATACATATAGGACACCCTTGGCTTGACAATATAATTTAAGATAATTGATTGCTTAGTTAAAGGTCATGAATCAAAATAAGTGCAAAACTACTATGTAAATTTCAAATATAATAGTCTTTAGATAAATATTTTAAATATAATTAGGACTTATAATCTTACCACAAAACTTTAATCTAGTATGGATCCATATGTGAACCTGATGAGCCATTCCTGTTCTTTAACGTGTAGGATAGACAGTGGATTTTTGGGTTGGCTATTGATTGAACAAAACCAAATCCTACCAGACCAGATCTCAATCTGAATCTATAATGCAAAGAGATGTAACAAAGCTGAATCTTAACTTAAATTTAACCCAATTCCGAACATATCATGTCAGTCTTATTTGTATACACTATATTCCGAACTGGAATATCCATTCCAGTAAGCACTTTAACCCATACAATAAGTGTGACCACAATAGTCTGCAAATAGTACGAGTAAAAATTTCTGGACAAATATGCATTTTTACTTCAAGTACAGATGTGAAAATCCTGGCCTGACCTGACCAAGCAAATGTGATCTTTCATTGTATTTTCAGCTATCAGATCTGCAAAAAAAAGTAGAATTTTGATGACATCCATTTGGGTCTTTTTTTGGTCATGTGCTCCTTTGCAATCAAACTAGCAAAGAAGTATGTAACTAGATGCCCTTTGTTTAAAAAATCTCATGAGCTGTGCACTAAATTTTAAGTAGGATGTCTCCTTACATTTAAACTTGTGCTTTCACTTGGAAGAACTTTTAAGCATAAAATGGAAAATCATTAAATATGGGTTGCTCTTATATCTACGAATAACACATTAACTTTACGCATGTTTTCAGAAAACATAGAAGCATTCCTAATATTAGCATAGCAGAAGAAACATTAGGAGGTTTAACTTCCAATGATTCTCACCAGCAACAAACTTCTAGAGTATTTCAATACACAATGGGTGGATATACATAGGGTACACATGTAGTGACATACATCAATGAGCTGTGCTGTAACAGCCACAAATAGTATAAGCAATTTTCATGATAATTATACTTGATGATACTACATATATCACTGTTACAGAAATTTACATTCAGTTGGAAGTCCGCAAATAGTTAAATACAAAGGTTCCGTTTAACAGCATGAACAACAAATATCACAATTCATCCTCTCACATGGAACATATGCAACGAATAAATTATAGCTAAAACAATGCAACAGATACATAGAGGACTAACGAAATTAAGGTACTTCAACTATTCAACTATTCATGACGTATTCTTGTGCACCATGGTACTTCAACAGATACATAAAGATTATACCTGAAGCTTCTCCAGAGTTTTTGACAGCGATGAAAATATCCAAACAATAAAGCATGCATCCAAGAGAGCAACAGGTAGAACAAGAAAGAGTCTAGCTTTTCCAGAAAAGTCATTTATATTCCCCAAGTGATCAACAAGTTCGAGAGCTTCTGAAGCAATGAAATAAGCTACACCAAGCAAAGCAACTTTGGAGGTTAGCCCCCCCAATGTTGGTCGCACGACACCATAACCCATTGAAACCACTAATAGAAGAAGGCGCGACACAGTCTTTTTTACGGCCGTAAAAGTTACTGCCCACAGGGTGATGCCCATAGGTCTAGTTCCAGTAGAGTTAAAATTTGCATACTCGAAGTACCAAAAAGCCATTTCACACATTCCTAGAGCAATGACAGCTGATATATGGTAATGAAGCTGCAAGATATCTTTCCAAAATCGAACAAATTTGAGAAACCATCCAAGACCAAGCACAAGATATGCCAATGACATAAGACCATAGAATGTCATCAATGGTGCCATCTTCCCAGGTAGATAACCTTCTGGGTTTCTCCAAACAGTTCTACCATTGATGACTGTTCCCGTAAGTTGTGGGTCACAAAACATAAAATAAAGATAGTACATTCCAGTTTTCTCAACAAGAATAGTTGTAGTTGCCATATTGACTTCCTCAATTGTTCCATCAAAAAATGTTTGAATTCGTTTTGGCCAATCAGGATTCTGTGGATTTGGGCTGATAATTACCTCTCCCACCTTACAGGATTTCTCTTTGTAAAGTTCCGGAGTACAGCAAATAGCATCAGAGTTGAAATATGTGCCACCAATTTTCCCCCTATCTTGTATTTCAACTATTATTGCTTCCACTAATCCAGTCTTTTGTTGCATATTATGATGCTTTGATGCTGATTCCTTTGTCCGCCGAAAGCTGACAGATTCAAACCTGAGATATTTGATTCAGAAAAATAATCAAGAGAGGATATAGGTGCAATCAACCGAACACTTAATTTCCTTATATGGATATATTAAAAAGAAAATATTAACGAGAAACACAATGACAATAGTCATTCCTGTCTGGAACAGTCTTTTCTACCCACTGCATAGCAATTAACAACAATAACTATAGAAGCTATACTTTAATTTTAGCATTAATACCAAAAACTACAGTACCTAGATAGCCCCCGGACCTTTCTAAATATAAATAAACTAATCTCTGGAAACAAAATCTATTAACCTCAACCAAACATACAACTTTTCTAAGGTATAACTGCCACTTTTCTCTATGTCCAATGACATCTAACTGCAAATAACATTTACTGATGACGTCTTGCTGCTGAGTTGAATGGTCTTAAAGTCTTAAACCATCACACCTAAAATTTACACCTCCCTTTCCAACAACAGGAGTTCTAGTTGTTACCAGAAGACCATCACTTGCATTGCTTAAGTGAAGAATTTGACAACTCATCAAGATTGATGCCAACTTATTACAATAACTTAAAATTTTCTATAGAGCTTTGTAGACTTCAAATTTTGCTTCATATGTAACTACATTCTGTAAGAGAAACACGTGGATTCCTTAACTGCGGTAATATACAAAGCAAAAGCAAAGGCAAAGCCCAGCACCACACCCCCCCCCCCCCCCCCCCACCACCCCCCCCCCCCCCCCCCCCCCCCCCCCCCGGGATGTAATGAGCTTTCCACCTCTTTTTATAGATTAACCATTATTTAACTATGATCTTTACTAGCGATAAATTCCAGCCAACTGCTCTAAATAGTTAAATGTTTCCATTAACGACCCAGTAAGTTAAACTCTTCCTTGATTTGAGGCCCACTAAGACATCTGGACATGAAATAATATTGAGTTCGAAAAAGACTGGTTAGATAATTTCATGTTAAAGTGATGCATCAAACAAATGATAGAAGCCAGCCCACTATAATTGATCTTCGTAGGCATTTGAAAACTGTCCAACCCATCTTCAGTTGTACGTGTTTCTGAACACAAATCCAAACGAAACTCGGCTTTGCTTCTTAACTTCTATTGCAAGCCGAGGTTACCATTTTGGTTAAGCAACTAGAAGTCTAAACTAAAAACAATTTGCATAATGCCAATGTAAGGTTGCTCTATATGGAGATGTTTGACAATTTTTTGTATAGAGGTGGAAATTTGGAAATGCACATAACATTTAAACATACCAAACTTTGGTGAGCAGTTTATGCCTTGATGATTTTTCAAGTAGGATTGACAGTATATTTAATTTCTCTCAAATTTTATTACATTTTTGGATTGTTCCGGCATAAAAAGTTTTGTGTTATTTGCGGGCGATAATGATTCAACCATCTTAATTTTCAAATTGCTTTGCATTTGTGGCGTCATGGGGGCATATAATGATGTCATCCCATGAAAAAGTTTACCGTTGAAGTACTTCAACTCTACCCTTGTTCTTCTTCTGTTTCTCATCAACAAGCAAAGAATGTGCATAACCTTTTGATACTCCCATCCAAACAATCATACACAACAGCCTCTATTTTTTTCAAGGAATGAGGTTTCGGCCGAAACAACTTGATTTCGACAGTTTTGTTTCGGTTTTAAAGGGGAACGAGATGAAACTGCCGTTGAAACTCGGTTTACATCGATTTCGCTTGGTTTCAATCGAAACCATGTAGTTCAAACCTCACTTTATCCAAAAATATATTTGAGTTTAAATACACAAACCTATCTGAACCATATACATAAAAAAATTATTGAAATTTTAAATATTATAAAAACCGTAAAAGTTTATTAAAATTCTAAAAATTATATTATACTTTTTTAATACATTAAAAAATTTATTATAAATGTATTGTTATAAAAATATATCCATTATAATACATATAAATCCGAAACCGAAACTCAAAACAAAACCTACGAAACGTGCAAAATTGTTCGAAACTTAAAGTTTTTCCAACGATGGAAACTGAAACAAACCAAAACCGAGTTCTTAAACCTTGATTTTTTTCCCTTGTCATCATGTTTTCAATGCCTCAGAAGTGTAGATACTAAAGAGACGAAAACACATGAACATGTGCCTTTTTGCTGAGATGGGCTAAATATTTTGCTCCTGCTAATCCAAAGGCAAGTTGGTTTTTAGGATAAAGAAACATGGGTTGATTAGGATAGGGAAGCACTTTCTAGTTGAACTTGTTTTGCTCCTATGAGGCACAAGCAGACAGTTGGGAGCACCAGGCTACACTATTCAACAGCAAACCCTTCACCATTCAAATTAGTTCAAGTATAGGAGCTAAAAGGTTTAAAAAATAAAAATTTGTGAGTGAATCTAGAAGCAGGAGCCAATATACCTAGGTTATTCACAACAAGGTGATTTATCTCTTTTACACTCTTAAAGTTGTTCTGTAGTAAATGACTTTTAGGATCTTTGTTCCATGGTAACACGCAAGTGGAACAAAGGTATCACAACAAGTAATTCTGGTCCGGGCTAGGGAAAGTCCTTCAACCAATACTTCGGTTATGTTAGATATTATGCTTTTGTATTTGCGTATAGATAATTCATCCCAAAACTGCTAATTAGTAATGAACTGTTGTATATCTTAGTGATTGTTACTTCTAAAACTGGAAGTGTTTATCACAAGAGACCAATAGTTGACAGAGATTTGACTGCAGCTTTTGACTGGCACTTTTAAATTAAAAGTCATTTCTTAATTGATTATCAAACACCAAATTTTGCAAATAAAAAAGATACTTTCTTTGATGGTGGCAAAGTACATAAGCAATGTTTTTCGTACTCTTAATAGTTACTGGCTCAGTGCTAGTACGTGTGGAGGGGTGGTATAGTACAACCTACCCCTTACATCAAGCTTAATCATCATGTCCTATTTGGGCTTCCAGAAGCGAGCTGCAACCAAAAAATTGTCTTTCCAATTTTGCAATCTGGATATTAAGGCAAAAAATAGTGGCTTATCTGTAGTAGTGATGTGTTCAAGACTTTAGGGATAATATCGGGAGAACCTTTGATCTAATATTTAGATAGGAGGCTCGTCCCTTTATACCCTGTATTTCAGTTGACATGATATATTTTGTTGTGGGGGATTCAGACAGCAAATAAGTTAAGGATTCAACAATTCAGTGTATCAGCCAACTCAGGAAAGTTGTGATTGCCTAACTTATTCTGTTTACCGATGAACAATTCAGTGCAAGAGTGACTTTGTGTCTTGTTGTTCTTTACATGCTAGGATATTGAGCTGATAACACCTTTATCGTGTATTCATCTTGTATCCAAATAGATGATAAAGTCGGTGACTGTTACACGGATACTTTGATGAAGGAGACCTGCATGTATCAAATACTTCCACACTTCATTGATACTTGTCAGATGCTACCATATATATCTATTATATCATTGGGCCAGCCCCCGAAGGGGAGAGGAATATTCCCATATAAGTAAAGAAGCCCACAATGGAGAAGTTGTGGCCCATCAAGCCCATGAAATCCACGTGGGAGGCTAACCGCTTGCTCAGTCAAAGCCAGGTCTAAAGAGATGGTTAATAATGGCCTCATTAATGGTGGGATAAGTGGACATTGGTTATGCCTATTCTTCAGGGGTGATCATGCCACTATAATGGAATGCCGTTCTTCACCAACGGCAAGAAGGTGACGCCTCCACTTATAAATAGTCTAAACGTCAATAGGACAATGGCAGACTACATAGACTCCACAGGTACTGAATCTAAATACTCTAACAACTTCTCTTTATTTTCCACTTACATATTTATTCCTCCTTAACTTGGCGCAACAGTATTTGGATGATCTCTCTTAGGTCGATCCAACTGCCCCGAGTCTCCTTAAGTCACATACTGAGTTAAGCATCGGAGGGCATTTGGGTAGGAACCCAGATCCGACCCCCTGATGATAATATGTGTTGCAGATAACTCGACGATCGACTCAGTAAGTAGCTCGGAGGGTCGTTCAAAATGACCCAGAGTTAGGTCGAGCTTCATCCCTGTAGCTCGGACTCGACTCTCTCAAACCCGAGTTCCAGCCATCGCGGATCCTACTTCACAGCTGACGAAGGTCCACGTCACCAGAGGTGTCCTCGTTATCTCGACCTCACTGTTCGACGATTTCATCCGTCAACAATTGGTGCCGTTGTGGAAAACAGAGTCAACATCCCAAGCAACAACAATGTCGGCTCAACCAACCAACACTGGACCATTCCTTACCAAAGACCCCGATGTCCCTCTCATCGAGGATGATGCAGGTTCTTCTTCAAAGGGGGATCAAAGCTACCTCTGGTCATGCAAGAGCAATTCAAACCGTTTACGCAAACGATCAATGCCAGCCTTAAGACATTGACTACCACCATAGAACGAATGGCACAACAACCAATGCGGCTGTGGCTCAGCCACCCCCCAATGCGACACTGGGCACCGTGGGGCAACAATCTGCACCAAGTGCCAGGGGAACGATGAGTCGAACTCAGAGCAGCAAGTAGATCCTCTGTTTGACGTTACTCCCCCATCTCGGTTACGACCTATGGTTAGAAACGTCGATGGAAACCATGGTGACCTGAGGAACGGCAACAACCGCTCTGCCAAACGCCCACAAGGCCCCGGACCCTCCAACAACAGAAGAGTTTCTCGTCGCCCGACTTATAACGTCGTGGAGTGAGCATAGGACCGCCGCACCCGAGATCGTAGCCACGGTCCTCCCCAAAGGCCCACAACTGGGCAGAAGTGGAAAAGTCGAGGGGGCAACCAACCCCCCTCGAACTCTACTAATCATCTAAGAGGTAGTCATGTCAATTCTTCCAGCACTTCCACTTGTCGGCACACCCGACGTCCCAGCGATGAACCGCACCCTACTTCTTCGGCTTCTAATCCAGAAGGTGAGCATGATCCTTTAAGGAGGAACATCACTTCAGCTCCCCGATTGCACCTGGCCCTATATGATGGCACGAGCGACCCTCGAGAACATGTCCGAAAATACAAAGACGTGATGGAGTTACATGGGGCACATGAATCATTCTTGTGGCGCACCTTCCACGCAACTTTGACCAATGCTGTGGATGAATGGTACAGCAGGTTGCCTAATCACAGCATTGGGTCTTTTTAAGACTTATCCCAAGCCTTCTGTCGGCAGTTCATGGCGGGACATAGGCAAAAGAAAAAAACCAGTCCACCTGTTCACTCTAAAGCAGGGAGAAGGAAAAACGATGCGGGCTTTCTTCAAACGTTTCAACAATGATAGGCTGAACGTCGAAGATGCCACCGACGATAGTCATTGCAGCCCTCACCCAAGGTATTCATTGTGAATATCTGTTGAAGTCACTGCACCAGCAACCGTCACATGACCTCGACCACCTATTCACCAAGGCGGAACGGTTCATGTTGTCGGAGGAAACAATTGCTGCCCGAAAGAAGAACTCTTCCAAGCACCATGCCAAAGTAAGGAGGGAAGCTTGACCACATGACAGTTCCTGCCGAGAGCTTAGAGACCGGCGGTGATGAGATAGGAGCCCCAAAGGCGGGGCACGCTCGACTAACGAGTCTTTACCAAGTTGAACGCCACCAGAGCCGAGGTCCTGGCCTACACAAAAAGCGAGGGACTCTTCAACCAATCTCCTCCCAAGCAAAAAACAGGTACGAGAACAGAGATGATCTTAAATTTTGTAGGTACCACAATGATAATGGCCGCGACACAGATGATTATTGGACTTTGAAGAGAGATATCGAAGCTCGATCAAGCATGGCCATCTAAAGAAGTTCGTCGACAACACACAAGCGAAGGATGGAACCTCGACGCAGAAAGACAGGGGAAAGGGACACATTCCTGACTCATCCATTACCAAGGTTGTCGACTGACCGGTGAGGACGATCCAGTATGTTGAAAGCTTAGATGGTGCAAGGCGACATCCCCAGCTTCACATAAAGCGCCTGTACAAATTTCAATAGTTTAAATTTTCGTTTTTGTGTCAAAGGAATAAAATTTATTTATGTCAAAAGCGCTCATTATCTTGATCTGGTAACGTGTGACCAATGTGCCTTGTGAGGCCCGTTTTTGTCGACCCAAATTTCTCCAAGCACTCAGGTCCACACCATTAGTACCCTCGCGGGCCGCTCGGCTATACGATTGGAGGGCCAACCCTTCACGGGTCGATCGAGCTACACGATCAGAGATAAACTCGTCGGACATAAGCCGAGAGGCCACTCCCTTCGCCACCGAACGATCTTCGTCAGACGTAAGTCGAGGAGACACTCCACTCGTCACCGAACGACTCCCGTCGGACATAAGCCGAGGGGACACTCCCCTCGCCACCGAACGACCCCCGTCAGACGTAAATGTCGATTGGCCATTCCCCTCGCCACCGAATGATCTTCGTTGGACATAAGTCGAGTGGCCACTCCCATCGCCACCGAACAACTCCCGTCGGACGTAAGTTGAGAGGCCACCCCCTCGCCATCAAGCGAGCTTCGTCGGACGTAAGTCGAGGGGCCATCCCTCGCCGCAGAGCGATCTTCATCGAGCATGAGTCGAGTGGTCACCCTCCTCGTCGCCGAGCGACTCCCGTCGGGCGTAGGTCGAGGAGCCACTCCCTTCGCCACCGAAAGACTCCCATCGGGTGTATGTCGAGGGGCGACTCCCCTCGCCACCGAAAAATCCTCATCAGCCGTAAGACGAGGGATCACTCCCCTCACCACCAAACGATCCTCGTCGGGCATGAGTCGATTGGTCATTCCCATCATGGGATAACCCTTCGCTCACCGACCGAACTATACGAACGAAGGGGACACCCTTTTCGCAAGCTGGCCGAGCTGGTTCATTGAGGGGAAGAATTTTCTACAACTCGGAGTGAGAGACCCTCAAACTGAGAGAATGGCTCGTTGTTCAATAGCTCAACCTCTGCACTATTTGAAGGGTTTTCAGTGATCCTTAGGGCTCAAAAATCGACGTCCAGCCTAAGTCGGGCGGACGACGAAATCATAAAAGTAGCGAAAAGAACTTAAAACTATTTTAAGTCAAGACCTAAGGAATATCTAACCATATCCAAAATCTCTACCATCCCGAAATGAGTCTGACCAACCCTTAAGGATAGATCTATAATATTTACTACAATTAAAACGCATGAATATTAAACTACTAACATTTACTTTGCACGTTAGCAAGGCACAGAATCCCATGAACCATTGCACTGCGTTGGGACAGAGTCGTTTCTCCCGAATCAACCGCGTCCCGAGGCGAGCCATCACCTTCTCGCCGAGCCAACCACGTGCTCCAGAAAGTTTCACCTTAAGTGGATCGTTCGTCAAGACTTCGGATCCGATCCAAACTCCTTCGTAACTTTGCCAGAGCTTGAGCAGGAGCAAGGAAGAAGAGAGAGAAAGAGGTAATTAATTATTTTCGCCTTTTCGATCTAGGTTTGACCTTAACTTTTAGGGTTCCCTCGATCCAAGACTTGGTGCCAGTTTCAAGGAGGGGAGCTAGCCCCTATTTATATAGCGAGCTCACCCCTCCACATCTCTCAATTTCCGAAGTGGGACTAACAGTTTAGAGGGAAAAATCAATTGATTGTTTGCCTTCCACGAAGGCCAAACTTTAACGAATTTTCCATCTCTCACCGTTGAACTTTGCAAGCGATATCATATATCAAATCGAAGAGCACTGAACGGTGAACGCATAGAAACAAACGGCGCTCAATTCCGAGGTCGTTTGACCCCTCAAACGTTCTCTAAAAGATGGGCTCAAAACTGTATTTTTCGCAAAACGACCAGCAGCCAAAACCCGGGTTCGAAACCCTAGATATGTGGCCCACTGCGGGGCCCCACCCGCCCAGCCAGCGGGCGCGGGTCCGGTGCCCGCCTGCTCGAGCGGGCCCCACCTGCCTGGGGTGGGCGCCTAGGCCCATCTGGGCCTAGGCTAGCACATGCCTAAATGGACCCGGGCTTGCTTTTGTTGTTTGTACCCCTTTTTTCTTTCTTTGTTTTGGTATTCCTCCAGCTTTACTGGGCCTGGACCATAACAAAAATTCCGGGACTTTCCCGGATCCTTGGATTGAGCTTTGTTCTATGCTTTTGTAATATAAAATATGCTCGCAAACAATTTACGACATACTTAAATACTTTTACATCATATGCAATAATCGCATATCATTAATTCTTAAGGCTATATCACAAGCTATTTGCGATGTAATTAATTCGCATACATCGTATGTATTATCTCTCTTATTCTACATATTACTAGACGAAGGTCTCACTCTGTGTGAGACCCTACAGTCCGACTCTACTACAGGCGGGGCTCGAAATCCCAGATTACAGTGAACCCAAACAGCAGGTGTCGTCCCTGTTTCGGTATCATCATTATGTGGTTAGCACATTGACATGAGTATTGTCGGGACCACTCTGACTGTCCGTAATGAATGCCGCATTTTTAGTCCCTACGTCATAACTACATCGCTTAGCCAAACCTACGGTGTGGTCAACTGTCAACCCCAACAGCTTGAACTTGGTTAGTTTCCATCAGTCTTTAGTCCAATAATGTTGGACTTCTTCCAACATACTCTGGAAAGAGTATCTACTAAAGATCAAACTAATACGTGCAACACAAACTCTCCATAAACGGGAGAAATGAATCCTCTCTTGGTCATTACTCTCCTCATACGATTCAAGTGTCACCCAACCAAAGACCTTTCGACAAGCTTTGCCTCAGAGCTATATCAGGAATCTAAGTGACACCGTTCACGTATAGGTTCGTACAATGACATCAAGTCTAAGGACCAACTTGACTATCATCACTAAGAGTTATCACAGACAGATTAGTTAATGTTAACCATATGATAACTCTAGTTGGGTCGTTCAGTGAACTCATTCTCTAATGAGCACATGTGTCCCGTCTCCAATTTCGTCAAGTTGAACAGCCATGAGATCATCGTCACTACTCCATGTTGAAGACAAAGACACAATGTTCTATCCGATGTGACGATATCCTTTTCTCGAAACATCTACGACCACGAACGATTTTAGACTTATGCGGCAAACGGTCAAGCAATTCTCCATGATCGAGATCCTCATCTCAATACTTGTTTGACCTCGCATTAAGTCTCAGGACTTTATCTAAGTTCTAATGAAGACTACATTATTATTAACTTAGGTAAATTTTTACCAGATAGCTTACTGTTATTTTGAACAAGATATTAGTACTTATACATAAAGATAAATTGCCTCGAAGGCATACACATCTCCCAACACTCTTCTCATGCGTGAATCTGACCTATTGAGGGGGGGGCAAACAAATAATATGACGACCCGCTGACAATAAGGTATTTATTGGCAAAACGAAAATTTATTTCTTATCATAAATTTTCTGACTTTTGTTTATGAAGTACAAAAAGAAGGGACTTTACGCCCCCAACAAGTGAGGGGCTCATGGGACCGCGGAGTCATGAGGCTGATTTCCGGAAAGCATAGCTCATGTAGCTCCCTCAGCCGAAGTGGCAGCTCCCTGACCTCCCGAAGGCACAGCTCATGTAGCTCCCTCAATCGAAGTGATGGCCTCCTCGACCAAATTGGCAGCTCCCTCATCTGAAGCATGGTCGATCTCTTCTGATGAGCCTTCAAGTTCATCGTCATCTGATGGCATTGTCAGTCGATCAAGGTCGACCCCCAAAGCAGGGAATTGACGCTTGATTTCCAGCTGACATCGCTCGAAGCCCGCCCTATACAACACGTCGAGATCGCTAAGGCTACACTTATACTCCTCTACGACTTTCTGTGTAATTTTTGAAGAGTCGAGCCCCTGCAAGGTGACAAGCAACTGAGCATGAAGCTCAGCCTCTCTTGTCTTCCACTTCTTTTCCCCTTCAATCAGTCGTTCCTTGGCATGCTTCTTCAAGGCAGCCTATTCGAGCAACTGCTCATCGGCCTGTCTCCTCTGGGCGATCTCTCCAAACAGCCATTCCTTGGCCTACTTCATCAAGGTTCTCCTCAAGTAGTCGTTCTTCGGCCAGCTTCCTCAAGACAACTTCCTCAAGCAACCATTGTTCAGCTTCCCTCTTGAAAGTTGCCTCGCCACCCACCCTCGTTCGAACCTCTGTTAACTCATGTTCAACCTACTTCACTCGAGAGGCAAGCTCGACCCTGTGAAACTTCGACCTCTTCAACTTCGTCCTTACCTTGTCAATGGCTTTCTGTGCCGAGGCAATCCACTTTAATTTGCTGGCCAAATTGGCCTCATAGTTGGCCACAGCCAATGAGTGCCGTCGTAACTCGGCGGCTGCTGAAGTTGCTTGCAAACTAAGAGAAGATTTAATTTGATGCCCGACATTAATCAAAATGGAGGGGGATTACTCACTTGGATGCTCTGTCGAACCACATAGGCAGTCAACCTTTCATGGTCGATCCTCTCTAGGATGGCATTGTCTCGAAGAAGAGTCAAATTCTTAGCAAGCCAAGAAGCAGTCCCACAACTTAAGAAGACTGAATCGTTCTTTCCCAATGTGTAAGCAGGTTGATGGAGCCCTTCCTCGGAACACTCTACCTGAGCTTGAGGCGACCTATCTTCCAAGAAGATCAACATATACTCAGGAGGAATGTCATCTGCCAGTGGTTCCTAATGTAGGAGGCCGCTTGACTCGTCTCAAAATGTGCGCTAATCCCAAGTGTAAGAGATCGAACAAGTAATAATCTTGGTGAGTCCAGGTATCATATCCACGGGACAACTGACCTGCAAAACCACGAACTCAATCTATAAAGAGTACTAAAACGGTAATAAACAACCACCTATTAGATATAAAAGTATGGTATCAAGAGTTTAAAATACTAAAAGAAAATCCTACGATAGTTACGGTGAAATCAATATTGGGATACTAATATGGAGAGAATGTGTTGGTCGTGACTGCATTGGGGGTTTGCAATCAATGGTAATTGATGTCTTGGTTAATCAATTGGTTCAGAACGTTCGCAATCAAGATTCATAGATGAGCCTCACGGATCGTGTGTGAATCCGGATCTAAAACATCAGAATTAATTGCTTAACCTAAATGACACAACGTTTCACCCCGCAAGGGTATGAGAACGTCGGAAAATATCGCAGTAAAGAGCATAAAAATCGTCGTACGTATCGAATAAATTATTAGTTTCATAAAGAACATAAGCTCATGTTCCCGCAAGGGTCACAGTGATGTCCGCAAGGATCATGCCACGAATAAGTCCGCAAAGATCAGATTCGATCCAAGTACATCAACAACGAATATACTTGAATAATACGAGTAGAAACTAATAAAATACGCGAATTTACATGCAAAATAGGGCGTAATGACATCAAACCAGAGATTACAAAGCCCCAACTACATCAAGACCAACACAAATAGGTACTAGCCTCGCATGGAGAGAAAAGGAACCATATTCATAGACAAATACATGTTCAAGTACTCAAAATACGTGTTAAATACGCAAAATACAAGAGTACATTAAGGAATTATATCACCAAACTCTCCAATTAGCCCCAAATCTCCTTCAGATGATAGATATGACCTCTGTCCCCAAGGCGTCCAAGTTTCATGTCAAAATACGGCTCATAGAGCCGCAAATACCCAGAATACGCAACAAAACCCTAAGAATACCTTATATACAAGCATTGCAGGTTTTAAATCGCTTATCGGGTTCAAACCCGCTTCAATTTCGAACCCAAACCCGCTTCATCAGCCGCCTCAAATGAGGGCCGTCCGATCCATGCGGGAAGTAATGTGGGCTTGCCACGTGGCTCCTTTAGCGGATCATGCTCGCCCGCTCCGCTTCATTCGCTGCAGCATCCGTTTTCGAATCGGAGATCATCCGTGCCGTTGGTTTGAGCGGGGGACGGTCACGATAGTGCCACGTGGCATTGCGGAGCGTCTGTTCGATCCGCTTCGATTGATCTGAGTTCAGCGTTGCGAGCCGTTGGATGAGAGATCGAGCGGCTATAATTGCGCCATGTCGCCAGCTATGCTTTGCATGTATTGGCGTCGTTCGATGCCGTTGGATCGGGCGGGAAATGGCGCAGATCGTGACACGTGTCCCTGCGGAGTATGCATTTTATCGCTCGTGTGGTCGAATCCTATTCGATATCAAAGCTCCCGTGGTCCGTTGGATCAGGATCGAACGGTCAGAAAGAAGCTACGTCGCCAGCTTCGTTGAGTTCATCGCCATCCGTTCGATCGAGATCGAACGATCGGAAAGTCGCCACATCGATCGCCCCTTCAGCAGCGTTGGATGATGATAAGATCCGTTGGATCGTGATCCAACGGTCAGTTAAGCGTTGCATCGCCCCGCTCGTGAGCCGTTCGATCTGCACGGGAAGCTCTGGATGTCTGCCACGTGTCACGCATTGGCCGAAGCGGCGTATACGAATATGTGTTTTACTCGTATTTCGTGCGTATTGCTTCATTTAAATTGTATTCTGCATTACAAAATTCATAGTAATTAGCACAGTTCTCAGGAAAATACAAATAAATAGTCGTTGGAATCGTGAGATCGAGATCTAGCCATGAAAAATATATAAAGTGCAAAAATACTCAGTATATTGCTGTTTTGTGCATAAAATAGGAGTTTGCTCTAATAAATGATGGTATTCTAAATATGATTGTATTAGAGACCAATTAAGCATCATTTACACACAAAATGGTGCTAGATAAGGGGTTAATTATGCAAATATTCACCCCGAATCACCGCCCCATGGACAGGAATCCTCAAGGAGGCACAGCTCCTCCGACAGTATCGGACCCCTCAAGGACTCCTATGAGGTTAGGCCACAGGATTGCTCAGGGGCCACAGTTAACGCTGTGGCGACGCCCGTACCTGATGAACTCGAGCTTGAAATGATAAACTTACGTATCTACTTCTTTTTCTTGGCTTTGGCCTTCTCAACATCGGCCATGGTTCGAAACTTTCTCTTTTTTGAAGGCTGGCCCGACCGAGGGATATCTTGAGCCACCAGAGAAGAATCCTCAACAGCTCTATCTGAGCTGTCTTTGGGAGGAGTCACCTGGCGAGGTGGCAAGTTTCCCTCAACCCGCTGAAGGGAAGCTTGAAGGTCCTCTTGGAGGTCAGGCTCAACCTGATATTCCTGCCCGATCATGCCTGCAAAAGAGAAAAAGGAGTCAAGGAAGACGAGATCGGGCAGAGCACAAGGAAAATTTTTACCTTCTGCCCAGATGGTTTCACGCAATGCCTTGTCGGACCGGAGCTTTTTCACTGATATATCCTTCTCCGGCAGTTCTAGCAAACACGCAGCGGCTTCTCTCTTCTTTCATGAGGGGCATTTCCTCATTCGTAGCGAGCTACGGGCACCCACACTGAGTGAGAAAGACCATCATACATGTAAACAGCACAAACACAAACTGCTCCTTCCATCCTACATTGAAGCTGGTGAGATCTTTAATCAATTGTATGCCTCTCCGGACGGTGATAAGATACCGCATGAGGACAAGGGGGGATTAATTTAAAGAAATGATTGAACAGCGTCATGATCGGTTCAACATTGCTCAACATAGAGCACAATGAAGCCCACAAGATTGGCCACTGAGTTTGACATCAACTGGCAGAGGGAAATCCCCAACGTGACACGAAGCATGAAAGTGTGCATGTGGAAGCAAAGTCCAAGTTGAAAAGCTATAGTATACACTCCCACCTCGCATTCACCAGAGAAACAAAACCTTTCATTAGCCAGGGGCAGCCTGACTTGGTAATGATGACATACGTACTTCCTTTGAAGATCCAGGAGTTGGTCAGTTGTTACTCGAGAAGCCTGGCTAATAACTACATCCGGCATTACAGGCTTTCGATCATCACCTTGAGGAACAGAAGCAGCAAGACCGGCGGAAGCAAGGAGCAAGCTTCCTCCTTCATTGGCTTGTCCCGAAGGATCAACGCTTAACCGAGCCTCATCCACAATTGGTGCATCCTCAAGACGAGAGATTTGGGTAGAAACCCACAAAGCTTTTTCCATTTCATTCCATTGCTCAGCAGTTCCGAATGTTGAAGAAAAAAGCCATGGCTAAAACCTTCGAGGGGAACGGATGAGGGGTGAATGGACTCTTTTCAAATGCTTAAACAGTAAAGTTCGCCGCATCTCACCCTTCTCCTTATTTAAGTGCAGAATATCCTATCACAGTTAAGACCGACCCTCTCATCTAGGGGCACGTGTCGGTGATCTATAGGCATATGTATCCCGAGCCTCTCACAGACGTAACTGCTGAATCAAAGGAGAGAAAATTGACGCTCGAAATCAAATACTCCTGCTTCGACTGACGTGTCCAATTAATGAGGTATCGCATCACTCGACCTCAACCAGCGCTTTGTCTAAGTCCAAGTGATATGGGTCATTGTTAGAACATTGAGCAGGCACCGAAAAGGAGAGGAATATTCACATATGAGTAAAGGAGCCCACAAAGGAGAAGTTGTGGCCCATCAAGCCCACGAAATCCACGTGGGAGACTAACGGTTTGCTCAGTCAAAGCACGTCCATATTTTTGCCCATTGAGCTTCCGAGCCTTAAGGAGATGGTTAATAATGGGCTCCTTCATGGCAAGGTAAGTGGACATCGGTTATGCATATTCTTCAGGAACAATCATGCCACCATAATGGAAGGCCGTTATTCGCCAACGGCATGGAGGAGATGCATCCACTTATAAATAGTCTAAACGTCAACAGGACAAGAACAGACTCCAGAGGTACTGAATACTAGTACTCTGAAAACTTCTCTCTTTATTTTCCACTTACATACTTTTTATCCTCCTTAACTCGGCACGACAGTACTCAGACGTAGGGCTATAGACGAACGAGCTTGAATGGATTTGAACATGGAGCTTGGTTTTATTCATGAACACAATCCATGCTCAATCTATGTTCGTTTACTAACTGTGCTCTAAAAACCTATTCAAGCTTGTTCGTTAAGCTTACCGAACGAACGTAAACGAAAAGTTACCGAGCTTGTTCACGAATAATTCATCGAACATTCTGTTCATTAACAAAGCTTATCGAGCTTGTTCGTGAACATGATCAGGAACATGTTCATGAACACACAATCAATCTTGTTCATGAACAGATTTTAAACAAACAAACGAACGTCAATTTTTTAATCAGGAATAATAATATTTAACCATAATTGCCAATGACTAAATCAATTAAATAAAAGGATTAAATATTTGCAGGACAAAAACAAACAAATCCAGCATAATAGCTCCATAAATCACATTACAAGCATACATTCCAAGCATAGTAAAAATATAGTATTTGTCTAACTTTACTATTTCGGTACATGTTCGTTCATGAACACTTAACGAGCTTGTTCATGAACATCACTTAACGTGCTTGTTCACGAACACTTAACGAGATTGTTCATGAACATAAATGCACGAACACAGTTATGTTCAAGCTCTGTTTGTTTTACTAACCGAGCTCTAAAAACTTGTTCAAGCTTGTTCATGAAGCTTCCTGAACGAACGTAAACGAACATATACCGACTTGTTCACGAGTAGTTCGTCGAACGTTCTGTTCGTCAACAGCTCTAAGCAGACGATCTCCCTTAGGTCAATCCAACTGCCCCGTGTCTCATTAAGTCACATACTGACTTAAGCATCGGAGAAAATTTCGGTCGAAACCCAGATCCGACCCCTCTAACGATTATCTGTGTTGCAGGAAACTCGACGATCGACTCAGTAAGTAGCTTGGACGGTCATTCAAAACGACACAGAGTTCGGTCTTCATCCCTGTAGCTCGAACTCGACTCTCTCAGACCCAGGTTCCAGCCACTGTGGGTCCCACTCAACAGCTGACGAAGGTCCACGTCACCATAGGCATCCGCATCAGCTCCACCTCACTGTTAGACAATTTCATCCGTCAACAATATCCCAAAATTTATAATGAATCTTAGACATGGAAAGAATTCGTATGTGTATCGGACACTAAAAGCTAATGCATTCAATTTCTTTCCGAATAATTGTGATTACTATCCACTTTCAATGTTAGCTAGAAATTGGGTTGTATCAGACCTTACAATGCTTGTAGATCCTCGTACAGGAATGAAATGATTAAACAAAACTATATACATTGATCCTACAAGAACACATAGAGGCGGGCTATAGCACTTCGAGCTTCCACGATAAAAGCTCTACTTTTACTACATACATGAGCTAACTCACTTCCAATACACACAAAATAAGTCTCCAAAGAGTTCAAAATAATCGAGCCAGCCGAAAATATCAAAATGCCAGAAAAAAGTTGCAACAGATCAAACCAATTCTTGCTCAAATTGAATCAAGAAAGGTGAGATCTGAGTTCACCTGATGAACGACTTGCCGTCGGACGAAGGAGAGCTGACATTTTTGACCTCGGAAGCGTACAAGCCCTCGCTCCCGCCATGAAAGAAGAAGGAATTCGAGCGAGGGTAAAAGGCTTCGTTCTTGTACTCGTGGATCGAAGCTCGAGCACAGTGAGAGCAAAACAACAGAAGAAACCCCAGAGAAAACCCTAGAACATCCAGATCGAGACGACGATCTCGCATTTCTCTCTAATTTTTATTTTTATATGGTTTTTAGTTAAGAGAAATCTGAATTGACAGTGAGAGGTTGATATCGTCAAAACGATTGAAACCGAATAAAGAAATTAAAGTAACTTAAATTTAGAAAAAAGATGAAGACGGAAAGGAGAGGAATTTCGTCTGCAGGGGGGATGAATATTTTAATAAAGTCCTGTACAATACCGCTAATTGCATTTTAGTTCCATATTATTTGGACACCTGTCAGTCAAGAATAAGGGAACAAATTTGGCAAACAATGTTTTTGGCGTGGATTCGGGGAGAATACTGCTCGAGACTCGAGAGGGACGTTAAGTCCGACGAGGGAGTTGGACGTTATACCGTTAAGTGACATTTTTCCCCACCCTCGGCCTGCAAGCCCAAAACAGAGCACCGATAGGAGAGCATTCTTGCGAAACGGCATAGAAGGCTGAGTAGAGCGTGTGAAAAGATGAGAAGCAATCCCGGCTGATTCCGAGTGTGGCGCGGCGGCGGCGGCGGCATAATGAAGTGCCACGGAGAATAGCCTCAAATGTGAGCAACACACATGCTGGGACAACAAAGAGAGGGCTTGACGGAGAGTTCGAATAGTTGTGGTGAAGTAGCCGGAGCGAGGTCAGAGTTGACATAAGGCCCGTCATGCAGCAAGCAATTCAACCTGATTATGGTACATAAGTGGGAAAGATACAATATCCATACGAGTTACCAAAAAAATAAAACCAGTTCGTTTGCTTGCAGAGCAGAATGGACCATTGTTGATGCACAGGATCTCGTTGGGCCTTGATCAAGCTACGGAAACGAGTATTCTAGCAATAGGTTGAGCCCGGATAGTTGGTTTCGCCGGACTGATGGTGGTGATCCTTCACCAAACCCCTGAAACAGATAGAAAAGCTCGTCAGTCTCACCGAAGGGGGTTTTGCCCTCTGATCAGACTTGGATGCTTAAGTTAGCGTTAAGTGTAGGGCTGTTGACGAACAGAACGTTCGACGAACTACTCGTGAACAAGCTCGGTACATGTTCGTTTACGTTCGTTAAGGAAGCTTAATGAACAAGCTTGAACAGATTTTTAGAGCTCGGTTAGTAAACGAACAGAGCTTGAACATAACTGTGTTCGTTCATTTATGTTCACGAACAAGCTCGTTAAGTGTTCGTGAACAAGCTCGTTAAGTGATGTCCATGAACAAGCTCGTTAAGTGTTCGTGAATGAATATGTACCGAAAATAGTAAATTTAGACAAATACTATTTTTTACTATGCTTGGAATGGATGCTTGTAATGGGATCTATGGAGCTATTATGCTGGATTTATTTATTTTTGTCCTGCAAATATTTAATCCTTTTATTTAATTGATATAGTCATTGGCAATTATGTTTAAATATTATTATTCCTAATTAAAAAATTGATGTTCGTTTGTTTGATTGAAAATCTGTTCATGAACAAAATTGATTGTGTGTTAACGAACATGTTCACGAACAAGCTCGATAAGTCTTGTTAAGGTACATAACGTTCAATTAACTACTCGTGAACAAGCTCGGTAAATGTTCATTTACGTTCATTTATGTTCGTTCGGTAAGCTTAGCGAACAAGCTTGAACAGGTTTTTAGAGCTCGGTTAGTAAACGAACAGAGCTTGAACATGGATTTTGTTCATGAACAAAACCAAGCTCCCTGTTCAAGCTCGTTCAAGCTCGTTCGTCAACAGCCCTAGTTAAGTGGATAAAGGGCGCAGTGCCGACCAGGGGCAGCCGCCACTAGGGTTTATTAAAGACGAAGATGAAAGGGTTTTGTGTGCGGAGAATTCGCGTACCTGCGTACCTGAAAGAGGGTGGCATTCCCTCTATTTGTAGGGTGGGGGCGGTTTTATCTGCCAGGTTTAGTGGTCCCCCACCCTCTTTTGTAACCGATTCGCCAGAGTCTTCGGTGGGGCGCATGCGCAACCACCACCCTGACAAAGATGGTTGCACACCGCTTGACAAAGCGGCTATGCGCAACTTCTGACAAGGGGCCGGTCACGCATCGTCTGATGGGACAGATGTGTCCCTTTTGAGAAAGATGACTGCCACCCACATGGGGGCGGGCCCATGTATAGCAGCTCTGAGGAAGTCGACCGGGGCGATCTCAAAGGGTCGGTCCACTGAGTGCCAAGCGTTCAGGGGGGATTTGCATGAGATCGTCTCATGGAGGACTATTATTGACGGGCTGACCTGCAAGAGATTGTTGCCAGTGAGCTGAGTCGCGTTTGCCATTGGAGTATGCCTACTGCCGTCGAGGTGGGGTCCGAGCATGCGACCTGTGGGTCGCATGTGGTTCACTGATGGGCCCATCCAGTCTCCACTGGGCCCAATCCATTTGGATGAAATGTTGAGTGGCCCCCAACCGAATTATGGATCCACAATGGCCCCTCGTCTTTTAGCTATATCCATCTGGCCCGAGCTCTACCCGCGAGGTCAGAGGGGAGGGGCAAGGAGACGAAATCAGAATGGGGGCAAGGTGTGCCTCGTCGACTGGACATACAAAGTCAATGGAATCTATGGGGAAACCGTTGGCCTAGTTAGCCCACTAACTAAGTCACACTTTTAATTTTGATGATGACAAACAAGTCACATGGCTACTAATATGGTTGTTGATAGACTTTCAGATCAAAACAAAGCTACATTGACCAAAGAGGCAATTTGGTAATTTTACCTTGCTCAAACTTTTCTTGAAAGTCAAATATCCTGAAGATGAAAGAATTCATGAAAGATTCAAGCACATGAAGGATTACATATTGGGTCCACTACTAGATTTCTAGTGCATGTTGACTTAAAGAGTTCTTGTGCATCAAATGGTCTAGTTGGCTATTAGAGTTTTTGTTCAATACAAAGTTTGAGTCCTATTAGTATTCATGTGCACACCAAACAATCAAAAGTTCTAGTACTACTAGGACTTGGGCTCTCCTCTATATAAACACTTCATGCAGAAATCCTACCCCCATGAGAGTAATAATTCCACAATCTCGATACCCTAGCTAGCCTGTCCTAATCCTTTGCTAATACCATTGGTCAGCCCTAGCTCTCTCTACTTTGATCAAGCTCCATCTTCATACAAGCCAAAGAGTTTCTCCATTGATGAAGCTAGCAAGGGAAAATAGCAAGCATCATCTCCAAGTCATGCAAGCTCCTAGCCATAATTGCCATAAGCATCTCCTTCAAGCAAATCATAGCAAGATTCAAGAGAACGAAAGCTCTAAGCTCCTTACCATCATTAAGCAAACAAAGCTCTTCATTGATCAAGCATGCAAGCAAGGTGATCAAGCCTAAGCACCAAGCATCATCTCACATAAGAGAGGCTAGCAAGCAAAAGCTTGGGTTCTAAATCACGCAAGGGGAGCCACAGAGCCAAAGAGTCAATATCTAAGTAACGCATCCAAAGCACCATCGAAGAAGAATTAAGTAAACCAAGCATCAAGGCCCTTAACAACTCACGCACAAATCTTGCACTATTCTTCTCACGGGTGCAACCACAAAGTCCCATAGCTGCACCATGTGGAACTAAGGGAGGGTCGCTCTGCAAAGCCATCAGTCATGACTCACGCATCGGGCCAACTATCAGGCCCAAGTGCTGCAGATTAAGGCTCTGCCTGCAATTCTTCAACCACTGTAGACTGCTTGCTTTGCGTACAGACCGCAAGTCATGCACCGAGCCCAGTAGCCAATTCCGACTGAGTCGAAGCGCTAATTCTGCTGAGCCAAGCTATTAATTCCTAGGAGCCAAAATCGACTATTTTATGCACAGACTGCTGCAAAACATATTTGGATCTTGAACTTCAAAGTACGTTATCTTGAGCTCCAAGACTCTTATTGACGAATTGTTTTCACTAACACGATCACGACCTCGCAACCTATGCTACGGTGATATCTTCATGATTTATTACTTTAGTTTTAGATCAGTTATTATTATCTTGTTGTGAGGTTATATTATTGTATAGTCTCATACAGATGATATCATTCAGCGTTACTTTTGAACTAGTTTTTTGTGAACGGTTCGGTCACCACCCGTAAGTGTGATCATGTTTTTCTTTTTGGTTATAAAAGGGATAAAACCTCAGGGAGAGGTCGGAGTAGATGTAGGGAGCCTAGGCGGGGAGCCACTCTGTTAAAAACCTGTGATTGTGTGCACTTTGCATTATTCCACTGCTTATTATTTTTAATTTGTGACATACACCCTATTCACCCCCTCATGGTGTTTTTCAATTGGTATCAGATAGTGATTTCTTTAAACTCAAAGTCTAGTGAAATTTTGATTCTATGGCACAAATTCCATATGCATGTCCATCTGATCCCCATAACCAAAAAGTAGGACAATCATATCTTAGATCACTCTTATTTGATGGAACTGATTATAGTTATTGGAAACAATGCATGTCCATCCACATTAAGGGAATTGATATAGCTTTGTAGAGAATAATTAGTGAGGGTTTCATCTTAGTTGAAAAACCTACACTTGAGCAGCAGAAGGATAATGATCAGTTAGAGAGTCTCAATGCCAAGCCATTAACGTCTTGTATTGTGGTCTTAATAGAAACGAATATAACCGTATCAGTTCTTGTTCCATTGCTAAGGACATTTAGACTAGGCTAGAAGTTAATCACGAGGTGACATCTGAAGTAAAGAAAACATGCATTCGCATATTGTTGAAAAATTATGAAAATTTTGTTATGCTTTCGAATGAAATAATTCATGCCATGTTTTCTCGTTTTGCAGATATTATTAATCCATTGAAGGCGCTTGTAAAAGACATCCAAGAGGGAGACTTGGTTTGTAAGATTTTATATTATTTACCTGGTGATTGGATCCAAAAGAGAATTACAATTGAGAAAGCACATGGTATGGTGAACATCACTTTTGAGCAACTCATGGGAAAGTTGATGGCTTATGAAGTTCAAATGAAGATGATCAATGGAGATGCACCAACGAAAGAGAAAAAGGCTCTAAAAGTGGAAAAGACTGAAAAGAATTTGACCTTCAAAGCATCCAGGTTCGATAATGAGTCACCTAATAATGCTAATGATGAACAATTTGACCGCCTAGCAGACAGCTTTAAAAGGTTCCTACGGTACAACAAGAAGTTGAATGAAAGCATATGGGGAATGAGGAAAAAGGAAATAGATGAAGAAGAGGAAACTGTACCATGATGCTTTAATTGCAATGAGAAAGATCATATGAAAGTTGATTGCCATCTTCTAAAAAACAAAGTAAAAGAAAAAAGAAGTCAATAGAGACAAGAGGACACAGGAAAGGGATGCTAGCCACATATGGAGACAACGATGTGTATGACCTGAAACTATGGGGAAAACACTAGAGGGTGGTGAATAGTGCTTTATGATAATAAAAAGGAATTTACACCAAATTAAAATTCCTAATGCAACCAAGTGTGCAAAATAGATTAATGATAACAACAACACAGAAATTACATGCGCAAACATGGTATATACCCTAATTAGGATTCCCCTGAATCAAATCTCGACTCCCTGGAATCCTACTCCAGTAAACCACTTGTAAATCTTGCTAGTGATTAGTATCCACTAATACTCAGTTGCCCAATACCGGCAAGTGTAAATCCAATACAACCTTTATCACCACTTTCCACAACCCGGGAATGGTCCACTCTCACAAACCGAGAGTAATCTTAACAAAGATAGAAATGAGAAATGAAATATTTCAATATGAAATCAATTACACAACATATGCCTTAAATATGACTTTATAGAAATAGGGAAGAAGGTGTGTATGTGATGTGCTCTAAATGATGAGAGTATAAGCACTTACTACTTATCTCAATAGAGGACCAAAGTTAACTTGAATATGAGCTTTGAATGCCTTGAATGCTTTTTGGAGACAAGCGTAGAAACTAGGGATTTTGAGCTTGTTGGAGCTTTGAATGCTTATTCAATATAAATAGTTAATTCGCTAAGAGTTCCAAGAGTTGTAAGTGTTCTAAGAGTTATAAGCGTTCTAAGAGTCGTGAAATAAATGCCAACAAATCCTATTTATAAAGCCCAAGAATCACACAGTTCTAAGAGTCGTGAAATAAATCCCAACAAATCCTATTTATAAAGCCCAAGAATCGCACCAAAATTAGATGCAAATCTGGAGCATTAAATGCTTAAAACGTCTCTTAACTGGCAGATGTCACAGTCACCAGTCGACTGGAGAACACCTATCAGACGCATGGTGAATTGTGTAGATATGGTAATTAATGTTGTTTAACGGCTAGTAACAGTCGTCTGAAGAAGACTTTCCAGATGCCCGGTTCATTATGCAGTCATCTGGCTCTATAACATCATACGCCTGATCAGTCTGGCACTACGAAATAGAGTTGCTAGAATTTTGGCTCATAAGAGGCCAGACTATTGGAAGATATGTGCCCTCGAGACAATTAATCTGAGAGAACATCTTGTTCAAATTTAAACGGTACTAATTATCATAGTATGAATAAAATATTTTTTTAATACTTGGATAATTTCCTTAGACTTAAAGTAAGGTCATACACGTATCTAGATGGAGATCTCGATTATGGAAAGTGAATGACCGATAGGAACTTGAGTCTTAAAGCATTCAGGGTCATAGATGTGTGGAGAAAAGGATATCGGCACATCAGACAGACCATTGTGTCATGCCCCGCTCTCCCCAAGTATGAGAGGCGTAGCTGACGAGCTGTCGTAGTATTCAGACTCAGGCTTCAAGCCCTCTTATATAAACACGACTAGACAAATTTTTGTGTGTGGTTAACTTAATTAAATAGCAGGCCACTGCAACGACACTGGAATAGTACACAAAGAAAAGTAAAGTGCTCCAAACAGAAATAAAACTCGCAGTACTAAAAGAAAAGTACAACATCACAGAACATTACATTACATATATACAGAGTTCATTTACATACATCATCTGATCGAAGTGGGTACAAAAGTGGGGTACAACAAAAAGAAGAAAGCCCCAACCCAAAAAGTGCAAAGGGTCCACACCCGGTACAACGCACCGACTAGTCTAACCCCGGGAAGTCCAACTGTACAAAGTCACCCGTAGGCTCTACCTCAGCTGTACTGGCACCGGTCTCTGACTCCAGAGCCCTCACAGTCTGCTCGGGTCCCGCACCTAAAAACCACAAGTTGGGACACGTCAACGCGTGACCCAGTAGAAACTCCTAACCCTCTAGTAGGACCCAGTTTTAGAACTGGTCTCCCTAACTAGTCAACTATCTAAGTGTCACATCAACTACAGAAATAATGCAGAAATTAAGGAACTAAACAGAAGTACTGGAAATAAATAAAAGTAAACATAATTGAAGTACAATTACTAATTAAATTAATTAAAATTAAACATTGTTTCTGATTTGGAACCCGGGTAAACCGTAGGATGCTAAGGAAGCAGACTTCACCCAGGGTGGATGAAAAAGTGGTACCACTCCAGCAACACGTGCACTGAAGGGGCCTCTAGTAACTCCGTACCCAAACAGGGCAAGGTACAGGAGCGAGACTCATCTTGGTTTTTTCTTGGAACAAACGGAGAAAACCATCATTTACCGACATGGTGCGACACGAGGACACCAGCGGCCTCTCTAGCCCTCTCAAACTCCCCTTCCGGGGACGACACATCGGACGAGATATGCTACTATTGTCCGCTCCTTAACACCTAAAATTTACCAGTGTTCTCCCAAACCCACATCCGGCGTCTCACCCATTTCAGAATGGATTGAGCGCTCCCGATGTCAAACTATCTGCTCACTCTCAGTTTTAAGAATTTTTTCGTCATTGTATCTCATCGTTGTTTTCGACAATGATTCGTTAGCGATCTCAACTACCGAATTTACTTCATCATTACACTTATCTCGTATCCTTATCATCACATAGAGCACAACATATAATAGCATGATAATTGAAATTGAACAAAAACATAAAATAGTAAAGCATGTCATAATAGTATTGTAAAACTTGAACTGTCTAAAATGTTACAGCAGAAAGAACAGTGCTTTAGACCTATCTACAGTCAGCTTTAGCCTCTGGTCTCTCTCTAAAGTTGTAGATAATTTTCTCCTGATTTCCGTGGTATCCTAGATTGTATTTTTCTGATTTTTCTACTATTTTCTACGATTTTTCTAAGTTGCTGTCGTGTACCAAGAAAAATTCTAGCACCTTAATTTTCTAACTAAACTAGTTTCTAACATAGTTGGGTGCCATTAATTGACATAACTATACTAGCATGATAATAAGATTACAACATTACAAGATATTAATATACTTCTAACTCTACAAAAAGATTATTTTTATTATTAACATATACCTCTAACTCTACAAAAAGATTATTTTTATTATTAACATACATTACACAAATGAGGCTATATTACTTGCAACCTATCACTTAATGAAACTAGCATGAAAACTAACTTCCTAAACATAACAAACCACAAACTAGCACTCTTTAACAAGATAACATATAACTCATTCTCTCAATTTTTCAACATGGCACAATATTACTAATTTAGAGTATTAAAACATAATGAGAACAAAACATATTAATTCTTGATACCTAAGGACCAACATGCTACCAATTTGAAGTAATCAACATGGAGCAAAAATTGAAATTGCTAAGGCATAGATCCTATCCTGAATTTCAAAACATAGTTTCAACAAAAAATTTATTTATTTTGCTAACTTAATTTAAAACCCTAATTCTAAAACTAAATTCTACTAAAAATGGTGGGAGTTCCTACCTTAAAAAGTCCTCCAAAATTTATGTTGCCCTTCTTAATCATTGATGAATCTGTGGTCTCCTCCAATTCCTTCCTTCAATTTCCTAGCTTGGCCTCCAAAAGATGGATTTTTTTTGAAGAGCTTTGGGTGAATTTTTGGAGTTAGTTTGATAAGGAAAATTTTGAGCTCTTGGTAATGGAAGGGGGAGTGCTTGGAATGGTGTTTTTGGTGGAGGAATGAAGAAACAAGGGGATAAATGAGGGAGGCTTGGGTCGGCCTGGTGTGGGGGAAGAGAGGAGAGTGAGAGAGAGAAAGAGATTTTCTTGTTTTTGTTTTTATTTTCCTTGAAAATTGGTTCTCCTAATTTCCTCTCATCCACACATCTAGTTAAGATGAAGCCATGTGTTTCTCTTTTTAGCTTGCAAGATGACACCTTAACAAGTGAGGTGGCATGGTAAAAAAAATTTAAATTTGTATTTGTATTTTATGAAAAATAAAAATACATGATGAAATACCTTATACACCTTAAATACATGATATTCATCCAAATACTCCTATTTACTAATACCAAATGATGGGTTTAAAAATCTTTTAAAAATAATTCCTACACCAAATAATTAAAAGAAAAATACGAGCATACTCTCAAAAATTTTACGTACGCATCTACGCAAAAAAAACGTACAAATACACGTACTTAAAATTGGGGCCATTACATACTACCCCCCTTAAAATAAATTCCGCCCTTGGAATTTCAAAATAAGGGAGAAAAAATTTCTATACATCTCATTACATACTTAACGAAAATTACATCAAATAAACAAGTAAGGGTACTTCTCTCTCATCTCATCCTCGAGTTCCCAGGTAGACTCTCCTGGTGACTGTCGGTGCTAATAACCCTCACCAGATTGATTGACTTCTTCCTCAGCATCTTCTACCTCCGGTCTAGAATAGCCACAGGCTGCTGATCATATGTCAAGTCTGGACGCACTTCAATCTTCGAGAAGTCGACGACATGATCAGGATTCCCAACGCATCTCCTGAGTTGCGATATGTGAAACACATTATGCACTCCTTCAAGAGATGCTGGCAAGGCAATTCTATAAGCCACTTATCCAACACGAGCTAAGACTTTGAAAGGTCCAATATATCTTGGGCTCAGCTTACCTCGCCTTCCAAAATGGATTAGCCCTCGTGTTGGTGAAATCTTCAAAAATACTAGCTCGCCTGGCTGAAACTCTAAGTGTCGCCTCTTCGCATCTGCCCAGTGCTTATAACGGTCTTGGGCTATGCAAAGATTATCTCTGACGACTCTCACAACTTCCACGGTTTCAACGATCATATTAGAGCCCAACAATTCACGATCTCCAACATCATCCCAACTAAGAGGAGATCGGCACTTCCTCCCATACAGAGCTACAAATGGCGCCATGCCTATACTGGCTTGTAAACTATTATTATAAGCGAACTCTACCAGATGTAGATGTTCATCCCAAGAGCCCTTGAAATCCAGCATGCACGCCCTCAACATATCTTCCAGAATTGAATTGTCCTCTCCGACTGACCGTCTGTTTGTGGATGGTATGCAGTGTTGAAACTCTGTTGAATTCCCAAGCTAGCCTGCAGGCTTCTCCAAAAGTGAGAGGTGAATCTAGTGTCACGGTCAGAGACTATGCATACAGGCACTCCGTGAAGCCTCACGATTTCCTGCATACACGACTTAATCAGGACCTAGACCAACAACAAAACAGACAGAGATACAAAACAGGAAATTTCACCTCCATATATCTCTTAGCAAGATGGCATGTCGACTGGCCCACTCGAAAAGGTATGAAGTGAGCTAATTTGGTCAACCGGTCAACGATTACCCAAATATCATCATTTTCTCGAGGATTGCGAGGTAAGCCGGGTACGAAATCCATCGTCACATGCTGCCACTTCCACTCTGGAATCGGAAGAGGCTGCATTAATCCTGCCGTTCTCTGGTGCTCGGCTTTGACTTGCTGACATGTTAAACATGAAGCTACACTCCATCTACACTACGCTTCATGTCGTGCCACCAAAAATGTTGTTGTAGATCACGATACATTTTGTTGCCTCCGGGATGAATAGAATAAGGTGAGCTATGAGCCTCTCTCAATAATTCATCCCGAATGTCACCCGATGGCACACAAATTCTGCTCCCAAAACGTAGAGACCCATCTTCATGAATAAAAAAAAACATTACGAAGTCCGGCCTCTGTCTGCTCTCGGATCTTCTTCAACTTCTCATCTCCAGACTGAGCTGCCTTAATCCTTTCAACCAAATCAGATTGAACTTGCAAATTCATCATTACTACTGATGTACCAGGTAAGATAACTTCAATCTCCATCTGCCGAATATCACCCCAAAGTTCTCTTTGTGTCGTCAACATCATCACTGCTGGCATGCGACTAAGAGCATCAGGTACTACGTTGACTTTTTCAGGGTGATACTCGTTGAGTATTGATTCCCCGGATTTGGTTTTGGATGATGAGCAAACATAAATATCGTGCACTAAATGTTTGTGAGCGCAGTTATGGAGATCATCGCCAAAAGAACACGTACATCAAAAGCGACGTCTCAAGACTTCTCAAAATGCGTGATCGTGTGCCTGAAGCTTCGTTGAAGCTCAAGGAGCAATATTGAAGTCAAGAAGAATGAAGATTGAAGCTTTGAAGATGGTTCGTCATGTTTTATCTTTTGTCTTCTAGCTTCATAGAATAGAATGTTAAGCATTGAGTAGGACTTACTTTATAATCTTCATTTCGCTCATATCTTAGAACTAGGATTATCATAGAAGCCATTAGAAACTTTCCTGAAGCTTATCGCTTCTTCCCTCGGCTTCTAGTGCATCTTAGTTGGTTCAAGTAGAAGTACCAACCGACTAGATGACGATCTAGTCGGTCGGCAACTCTTCATGAACCGACTAGATGTCCATGCTCATTTCAGCTCATTCCCTGTTGATCAATTAGTCGGTCAAAGAAGGTTCACCGACCGACTAGATGACGATCTAGTCGGTTAGGAATCCTTCTCAGACCGACTAGTTATCATTGCCTCATTTCAGCCTGAGCTACTGTTTTGAGTTAGTCGGTCTAAGAACGATTGTCGACTGACTAGTTGAGAAACTAGTCGGTTGGAATTTGTTCTCAGACCGACTAGTTCAACTTGTTTTCAGACTATTTGTTTTGACTCTTAGTCGGTCAAAGAACACTCACCGACCGACTAGTTGTGAAACTAGTTGGTTGGCAAGTCTTCTTAGACCGACTAGTTCCTTATTGTCTGAACTTTCTCTTTTGGATGTCGAGCTGTTAGTCGGTTCATGTTGAATCACCAACCCACTAGTTGAGAAACTAGTCGGTCAGTGATCCTTCTTAGACCGACTAACTGCTTCAGAAATATGACCGTTGGGAATCTTTTGAGCACGATTTTTCTTGCCTCTATAAATACAAACCTGATTCGTTTGAGGCAAAGTGAGAGGTCCATTATCCAAGTTATTTCAGACCTAAGAGAAGAGTTTTCTCAAGCTAATTCTAAGCTCTCTCTTCTCACCTAGAATCTCTCCTTCACCCCTTGAGCAAAATTCCTCAAGAGAGATTCTCTCCATTGTGAGCCATTCAAGCCAAGGGCTTTGAATCCAAGTCACCAACTCCACCCTAGGCTTCCATTGCTGGTCAACTTCTTGGAGCTAGGGTTTGGTGCTTGCTTCTTCCTCAAAATCCCTTCTTGCCCTAATTTGGTAAGTATACTCAAGGCATAGGATTTTGTGGTAAGTGTTTCATTATTTCATCGCATTTGATATTCGATTTGTTCTCTCAGTTGTGAGGGAAGGGTGTGATCCCGGTTTGTGGGAGTCACATGTCATTTGTATGATTTGGTCTTGTGAAGGTTTTTCACAAGAATTTCATAGTGCTAAATCTTGGGTTAGTGTTTTCTAACTCAAGTATCCGGAGGGGATCCGGGTGGTTGGGACGTAGGATCACCGGGAACAAGTCGGGGAGACTTGGGTGGATCCGAACCCGTTACATACTTTGTTTGCGTTGTCCGTTCTTGTTGTGTGTTGTCTATTCCGCATTATTGTTTGTATGTTTGCACAATAATTAGGAATAACACTCTTGATTATTTTAAAGTACTATCCACCCCCCTCTAGTACATGTGCAGTAGCTTCACAGGGCACTACAATACTGGAGGTTAACATCATAACCAGCCATCAACTCGAGCCATCTGCGTTGCCTCATATTTAGCTCTTTTTGAGTGAACACGTACTTCAAACTCTTGTGATCTGTGTATGTCTTTACACGTTCACCAGAAGAAAATGCCTCCACAACTTCAATGCAAATACCACTGTTGCTAACTCCAAGTCATGCGTAGGATAGTTCCTCTCTTGCATCTTCAACAATCTAGAAGCATAAGCTACTACCCTACCATGCTGATTGAGAACACATCCCAATCCTCTGCCTGACGTGTCACAGAAAATCTCATATCCACCTGAACGGTCTGGAATCGTCAGAAAAGGTGCAGTGATCAATCTATGCTTCAGTTCATCAAATGCTCACTGACATTCCTCTAACCAATTGTAAGCAACATTCTTCTTGGTTAGATGAGTCATTGGTACATTGATCTTAGAGAAATCCTTGATGAACTTCCTATAGTACCCAGCCAATCCCAAGAAGCTTCTGATCTCTGTGACTGACTTAGGAACTGGCCACTTCTCTACTGCCACAACCTTCTCTGGATCTACAGCTATCCCATTTACAAACACAACATGTCCCAGAAAAGCAACTTTGGTCAGCCAAAACTGACACTTGCTATACTTAGCAGATAACTGGTGTTGCCTCAGAGTTTCCAAGACTATCTTCAGATGCTCCGCATGATCTTCCTCTGACCTTAAGTACACCAAAATATCGTCAATGAAGACGACCACAAACTTTTTCAAGTACTCATAGAAGACTTGGTTCATCAATCTCATGAATGTGGATGGTGCATTAGTAACACCGAAAGGCATCACTAAGAACTCATAATGACCATAACGGGTTCGAAATGCAGTCTTCGGAATATCTGATCCTCTGACCTTCACCTGGTGATACCCACTTCTTAAATCCAGCTTCGAATATACACACAATCCACCCAGCTGATCGAAGATGTCATCAATCCTAAGAAGAGGATACTTGTTCTTCACAGTAACCTTGTTCAACTCCCGATAATCGGTGCACATCCTTCGAGATCTGTCCTTCTTATTCACCAAAAGCATTGGCGCACCCCATGGTGACACACTTGGCTGAATCAAACCATGTTCTGATAAATCGTTCAACTGACTACAAAGCTCTGCTAACTCTGGAGGAGCCATACGGTATGGAGCCTTCGCAATCGGTTGAGTGCATGGAATGAGATCAATGGTGAACTCCAAAGATCTATCAGGAGGAAGTCCATAGATATCGTCTGGAAAGACATCAGGAAAATCCCGGACTACCATTGGCAATACAGGTTCAGCTTCCATCTCCATCATCACTTCTACTGGGCTGGACTTAAACTTCAATGGTCCAAGGGAACTACTACCACTAAGAAATTCAAACTCTGGATGATCAGGAATTTAAAATACTATCTTCCTGAGTCTACAATCTATAATGGCATAAACCATCCCTAACCAATCCATCCCAAACACTGCTTCAAAGTGAGGCATCTCCATCACTAAGAAATCTGCAAACAGTCTACGTCCACAAATCTCTACAGGACACTGTCGGTATCCTGAAGAACTGCGGATCACTCCACTCCCTGTATGGATATTCCAACTAGAAGCAAAGAAATCTACCACTAATGAATTCCTAGTCACAAACTGTTGAGACAGGAAGCAATGGGATGCTCCTGAATCAAAAAGTGACAAGGGATGGAAGGAAGCAACTCTAATAACACCTAAGAGAATAAACATAATTAACATAAGAGTCTAATCATCCTAATCACATCAACAAATATAACATACAATAATGGAAATAAGAAAGCATTCGTCCCTGAAAATAAATAGGTACCAGTGATAACTCGACCGGTGTCCTCTGCCTCAACAGCTGACATGGTGAAAGCCTGACGCCTCGGCGTCGCTCTCCTGGGGGTTTGCTGCTACTGGGGAGGTCTAGGTGGTCCTCTCGGAGTCACTGTATCAGGTGCTGGTGGCAGCGACGGCAGTGGAAGCCTCTGTGGAGCCGACGGAAGGGTCCTCTGCTGCATCGGCCGGATTGCCACTGGTGTGTAATGCCCTGATAGCTACTGCACAAGTACTAGAGGGGGGTGAATAGTACTTTAAAATAATCAATATAATTATTCCTAATTATTGTGCAAACTCAACCAACAATGCAGAATGAAAATTGACAAACAAGAATTAAGCAATGCAAACAAGAGATGTAACGGGTTCGGATCCACCCAAGTCTCACCGACTTGTTACCGGCGATCCTACGTCCCAGACACCCGGATCCCCTCCGGCTACTTGAGTTAGAATCCTCTAAACCAATTTTTGCACTATGAAATTCTTGTAGAAAACCTCTACAAGATTAAATCATACACAAAACGAAATGTGACTCCCACAAACCGGGATCACAAACTTCTCTCACAACCGAGAGAAAAACTTAATAGCAAAGTAAATGAAATAATAAAACACTTACCAACAAAATCCTATGCCTTGAGTAAACTTACAGATTTTAGGGCAAGGAAGATTTTGAAGGAGAGAATGTCACCAAACCCTAGCTCCACCAAGATGAACATCGATCGAAGGCTAGGATGGAGTTGGTGACTTAGAATCAAGCTCTTGGCTTGAGTGGCTCACAATGAAGAGAATCTCTCTTGAGGAAATTAGGGCTCAAGGAGTTTGGAGAGATTCTTTGTGAGAAGAGATAGCTTGAAAATGAGAATTGAATGCTTTCTATTTGATTCTCTAAAACTCAATAATGACAGCCTTGAATGCTAGGTTAGTAGCACTTCAAGTATATATAGGATAGAGAGTAGAGAAGCAAAATCGTGGCATTAAATGCCCAACGGATCTATTTCTGAAGTAGTCTAATCGGTCTAAGAAGGATCACTGACCGATTAGTTTTGCAACTAGTCAGTCGGTGATTCTTCTTGGACTGACTAGAAGGAAGACAGCCAAGATAGAGAATTTAAGGAGATAGAACTAGTCGGTCTAAGAAGACTTGCCAACCGACTAGTTTGACAACTAGTCGGTCGGTGAGTGTTCTTTGACCGACTAAGTAGTTGAAATTCATAGGCTGATCACAAGGAGAACTAGTCGGTCTAAGAACAAATTCCAACCGACTAGTTTCAGAACTAGTCGGTCGATGGATGTTCTTGGACTGACTAACTAGTCAACAGTAGCTAGGCTGAAAGAAATGAAAGTATAACTAGTCGGTCTAAGAAGGATTCACAACCGCCTAGTTTGACAACTAGTCGGTCGGTGAACCTTCTGGACCGACTAATTGGTCAACATTGCCTAGGCTGAATTGAGCAAGGAAATCTAGTCGGTTCAAGAATGATTCTTAACCGACTAGATGACAATCTAGTCGGTTGGTTCTTCTTCTTGAACAAACTAAGATGCACAAGAAGCCGCGAAATGAAGCGTAAAGCTTCGGGAAAGTTTCTATGGGCTTCTAAAATAATCCTAGCTCTAAGATATGAGCGTTATGAAGATTATACTGTAAGTCCTACTCAAGGCTTAACATTCTACGAAAAGAAGCTAGAAGACTATAAAATAAACTAGACGAACCGTCTTCAAAGCTTCAATCCGAATCTCTTAATTTGAATAATGTTCCTAGAGCTTCAACGAAGCTTCAGGCACATGATCACGCTCTTTGAGAAGTCTTGAGATGTCGCTTTTGATGTACGTAGAATTTTGGCGACGATCTCCATAACTGCTCTCACAAAGAGTTAGTACACGATATTTATGTTTGTTCATCATCAAAACCAAATCCGGGAAATCAATACTCAACATTCTCCCCCTTTTTGGTGATGACAAACCAACATAAATAATAATCAATAATAATGAGTCAAATGAGATTTACTTACTCCCCCTGCATTGATGACACGATAATTCCGTATTAAATAATAATCATACGCATCAAGCAGACGAGGAAAGTATAAAATATGAACCCAATTATTGAAATTTAGGATCTAAACCCATTTTTATATCTTAACTCCCCCTGAATCTAACATATCAAATTAGATTCACGGTAAATTTCTTTAAATTATCACTTAGCACATCGTCATTATTAATTCTCTCCCCCTTTGGCATTAGCAAAAAGAGCGGGAGGAGATCAACGACAACAACAATGGCTAAAAATAAAAGCACGAGAGTCAAAGAATATGACCACGGTCCAAATGACACCAATGTAAAATAACGAAGTAAATCAAAGCGTGCCAACGAGACCATAGTCGAAAATCGAAAAATGAAATCATCAAAACTCAAATCAATTTCACGTATTGAGTTATGGAACATACTCTCCAATATCAACATTCTTAGTGAATTAAGTGCATGGAAAACAATTCTATGTTTTCATAGAAACAATTCTATTAAATCAATAAAATCGTCGAGCGGCGAAATCAACATAAGAGACAAAAAAATATAATGTGCACACAGAAGTAAATGGCAACACGATGTGTGTGTGTGTGTGTATATATATATATATATGGATACAATAAAAAGTATACATCCAGCCAACAAAAATAACAACCATCAGCAGGTCGGTGCACATCATTCAACAACTGTCACAACATACATCGAAGAGAACATACATCAAAATGTATCACCAAAACATCCAAAAATACATCAAAAATACAGAGCCACCCAACTATCCTACCCCACTCTCTCACGACAAAATAGATCATCCAAGTGCACATGGGAGAGTCCTCCAACGAAAGCTCAGGAGGCGGAGGCAGGATCTACACCAGCAGCAGGCTGTGCAGATGAAGTGGTGGTCTCAGGAACGACAGGAGTGTCCACCGAAGGAATGGTGGCAGTAGGAGTGCTCTCGGGAGCACGAGCAGACAAAGCAGCAGCAGACGTACCCTCGGGGGCACGACCAGGAGAAATATCTCGTTCCTCATCCTCATCAATGTTCATGACTTCCTCATCAGAAAGCGTATGAGGAACCTCAATATCCAGATATTCGCAGATGCGAGCAAGCATCTTGATCACTCCGTATTTTACACCTTTTTTCTGCATGATTGCATGCCATTTAGATCGCTCAAATCGTGTTTTTCACGTTTATTCGACGATATTGCGATGCTTTTCCCGATTTGTCGTTTTTGTCGTATTTCAGGAGATTTGGAGCGATTTGGAGTGATTCTGAGATGCACTCACTCCGGAGTGTCACCGACGACTCTCTTGAGGGGTATTTTGCTATTGGAGAGGAGTGGAAGGAGAAAAACGTCGTAGAAGCGACGAGGGAGCGAAAATATGAAGTTTGGGCATTTTGAGCATTTCACTCGGTCGAGTGAAGGAGTCACTCGGCCGACCATCGGAAGCCCGCTCGGCCGGCCAGATCGGACACGCAACAGAGCTATATCAGCGTGCACTCGGCCGAGCATCGCCATGTCACTCGGCCGAACCATGGAGACCCACTCGCCCGAGTGGCATCAAGACGACGGCAACAAAAATTCCAGACTTACTGTTTTTGTACAGTCGATTCCCAAGGACCGACTCGGCCGAGTGACGAAAGACCGTCCGCCCGAGTGAAGAACGCCCACCGGCCGAGTGAAGAAAAGTCACTCGGCCGAGTGACTCCCGAGGAGACGACCCCCAAGACCCCCAACTCTCTGGAATCTGTCAGGGTCTATCACTCGGCCGAGTGACATTTGTCACTCGGCCGAGTGAGCCGCGCTGCCTGTAGCGTAAACTGCGATTTTGAGGCTGCGCAGGGGCATTTTCGTCAGGATTTTTTGGGCGATTTTGGGGGGTATTTAACCCCAGTTTTTAACCTAGTTTAGAGGGCTTTTTCAGAACTTTTTGCAGCCTTTTTAGATTAACTTTTTAGGGATTAGATTTAGCTTTTAGGGGGGGAGAGAAAAGTGATATTTTGTGGGATGCTATCTTGTTCTTCATTGGTTTGTCTCTCTCTCCCTCAAAAACCCCATTTTTATTGATATTTTGAATATCGCTATGAATTCCATTGATTTTGATTGTGAATTTCTATTGCATTTTATTATGAATTGTGAGTAGTTTCATCGCCTTAGGGCGTAGGGATGAACCCTACGAGCCCAATTTCTAATTTGTGATGAATTGGTGAAATAATTGCTAGAATTGACTAGGGTTAGTTTGGGATTGCTATAATACGAATAGCTAGGGATTCATACTGATTGGGATTTGCAAGAGATTGGATCCCAACTCGATAGGAAGCCCTAGAAATTCGAATTGGGTTGCAATTGGATTTCTCCGGAATCGGTTTGCAAGAGATTGGACCGAAACTAGGGTTTTCGATTGTAATTCTATACCAATACCCATTTGCAAGAGATTGGACGGGTAGGAACTATCCCAGCCTAGGTCGTAGCTCGAGTTTGCACGAGAGTGGGCTCGAGATGCGATTGAACGATGATGTTGTTCTTCACGCTAGTTTGCCTAGGTTAGGGTTTGCAAGAGATTGGGCCCTAGCCTAGGTTTGCTATAGACCTGCAATAGCGCGAGAGCGTGAGCTTGATTCTACATTTAGTTGCAACTAGTTCACCCGAATTTCAAGTCTAGCAATTGTTAAACCTACGAGTCACAATGATGAGATACGGCGAGTAGCGGGGATTCCGTACCCCTAGTCGTCTTTATTAATTTGTTATTTCTTTTATACAATTGAACGACTGTGACCGCATATTTGCGAACATTTCTCGATTTTTCTTATAGCCAGGTGATTGAAGAAGACACTGTTATTAGGCCTCCCTGTGTTCGATACCCGCTCACCGCTACACCGTGCGCTTGCGGTAAGACTACAGTGTCGCCGCTCCGGGACGTGTATCCGGGGCGCGATCAAGTTTTTGGCACCGTTGCCGGGGAGGGCATTTTGACGGAGTTCGATTTGGATCACCCGGTTATTTCTCTTCAATTTCTCTCTTTATTTTTTCATTCTTTTCTAACTCTGTTTACAACCATATTTTGCAAGCTCTCCCGAAATTTTCCACGAGATCTTAACAGGTAAAACGGGGGATGCAATTCTAATGACTGGGTCTGGCCAGGGAGATGATGAATCTTTTGTGGATCTCCTTAAGGAACTAATTGATGAGGTCCACGCTATCGGAGCTTTTGCTATTAATATCGAGGACCCCGTCGAACAATTGTTTGCTAGCTTTGTGATGGATCAAATCTCCCCGGATGGGACTATTGGGGGCGATATCAGAGTTGATGTGAAGGACGACAAGCTATATTTTGAAGGCGATAGAACATGCGTCGAAGAGTACTACACTCCCGAGGAATACTTCGAGCAAACCGACATTCAGGGAGTTACACTCTACAACCCCCACTCTTGCAATTATGAATATGCTGACCTATTTCTCGATCTCAGGAATGAACCAGAGCAAGATGGTGGTCCTATCGATGCTAGTGCAGAATCGGAGAGCGTCTATTCCGATGCACCGTCCTCACTAGGAAGCGAATCTGAGCCTCCACTCGAGAGTGAGCTAAACTCAGAAGCTGAAGAAGAAGCCAAACTCACACAAGATGACGAAGCAGAGGGTACGGCACCCTTTGAGGTAGAGCTTAAACAATTGCCGCCGAATCTGAGGTATGCTTTCTTGGGTAGTAAGTTGACCTTCCCGGTGATTGTTAATGCCCACCTTGGCCAAGATCAACTTGAAAAACTATTAGAAGTCCTTAGGGATCACAAGGATGTCCTTGGCTACACTATCTCTGATCTTAAGGGAATAAGCCCTAGACTATGCATGCATATGATCCACTTGGAAAACACTGAAGCCACTTCTATTGAGCCTCAAAGGCGGTTGAACCCGAATATGAAAGAGGTAGTCAAAAAGGAAATCCTAAAATTGCTTGAGGCCGGAATTATCTACCCTATCTCTGACAGTAGATGGGTTAGCCCCGTTCACGTCTTCCCCAAGAAAGGGGGGATGACCGTTATAAAAAATGAAAAAGGAGAGCCCATTTCTACACGCACTGTCACGGGATGGCGGATGTGCATTGATTATCGAAAACTAAATAAAGCCACCCGAAAAGACCATTACCCACTACCCTTCATAGATCAAATGCTTGAACGGCTTGCTAAACATAAATACTTTTGTTACTTGGATGGGTATTCGGGGGGTTTCCAAATCCCTTTGCATGAAGACGACCAAGAAAAGACTACTTTTACTTGTCCTTATGGCACTTACACTTACCGTAGAATGCCTTTTGGCCTTTGTAATGCACCTGCCACCTTTCAGAGGTGCATGACCTCCATCTTTTCCGACTATATTGAAAATATTATGGAAGTTTTCATGGATGATTTCTCAGTTTATGGAAGTGAGTTTGATTCTTGTTTGGCTAATCTTACCAAGTACTTAAAAGATGTCAGCAAAATAATCTTACTCTTAATTGGGAGAAATGTCATTTCATGGTCATCGAAGGGATAGTGCTTGGGCACCTTGTCTCCTCAAGAGGGATTGAGGTTGATAAGGCGAAGATTGAGGTAATCGAGAAAATCCCTCCTCCTATTAATGTTAAGGGCATTAGGGGTTTTCTTGGTCATGCGGGGTTTTACCGCCGCTTCATCAAGGATTTCGCCTTGATTGCCCGGCCCCTTACCTCCTTGCTAGCTAAAGATGCTCCGTTTGTTTTTTCAGGAGAATGTTTACGGGCGTTCAACACATTGAAGGAAGCACTAATTTCTGCGCCCATCATACAACCACCGGATTGGAGCCTTCCCTTTGAGCTCATGTGTGATGCAAGTGACCAAGCCATTGGAGCGGTATTGGGGCAAAGGAAAGATAGAAAGCTTCATGCAATATTCTATGCAAGCAAAACGTTGGATGACGCACAGAAAAATTACACAACTACGTAGAAAGAACTTCTAGCGGTCGTGTATTCCATTGAAAAGTTCCGCTCATATCTCCTTGGATCCAAGGTAATTGTCCACACCGACCATGCGACATTGAAGTATATCCTAAACAAGAAAGAGGCCAAACCTAGGTTGATAAGGTGGATACTTCTATTTCAAGAGTTTGACTTGGAAATCAGAGATAAGAAGGGTACGGACAACGTTGTGGCGGATCATTTATCTAGGCTTATTCGCAACAAGGAGGACGAAAGCTTGCCCATCGATGACTCCTTTGTTAATGAGAGGCTATACGCCATAAGGACCGGAGAAGTTCCTTGGTACGCGGACTATGTCAATTACTTGGCTTATGGGATTAAACCATGCGGGATGCCCACACAACAAAAGAGGAGATTTATGCATGAGGTCCGTAGCTATTTCTGGGAAGATCCGTATCTCTTTAAGATATGCAAGGATGGGTTTATCCGGAGATGTGTTTCTAAGGAGGAGGCCACCTCCATCATCTTGCATTGCCATGGTATGCCATGCGGGGGACATCACACCACTTCTAAGACTACCGCTAAGATATTACAGAGTGGATTCTTTTGGCCAACCATGTTCAGAGACATGCATGACTTCGTCAAGGCGTGCGATAGATGCCAACGGACAGGAAATATTTCCAAACGAAATGAGATGCCAATGAAGCCCATTCTAGAGATTGAGCTCTTTGATTGTTGGGGAGTGGACTTCATGGGACCATTTCCGTCAAGCAAGAGTAACAAGTATATCTTATTGGCCGTGGACTACGTCTCCAAATGGGTAGAAGCCACGCCACCCCTACCAATGATGCAAGGGTAGTCTCCAAGTTTTTCAAGCAGAATATTTTTCCACGCTTTGGGGTACCCCGTACTTTGATAAGCGACGGGGGAAGTCAGTTTATAGAAAACAAATTTGAAGCCATGTTGAAAAAGTACGGGGTAACCCATAGAATTGGCATGGCCTACCACCCTCAAACGAGCGGACAAGTGGAGGTTTCAAATAGAGAAATCAAGCAAATTCTTGAAAAGACTGTAGATCGATCTAGAAAAGATTGGTCCATGAAGTTAAACGATGCTCTATGGGCATATCACACGGCCTTTCGCACTCCGATTGGCACCACACCGTTCCGCCTTGTTTATGGGAAAGCTTGTCACCTACCGGTAGAGTTGGAGCACCGCGCGTATTGGGCCATCAAGACCCTCAATTATGAATATACGAGTGCAGCGGTGAGGCGACTCTTGGACATCAACGAGCTTGATGAAATTAGAAGAGATGCCTACGAGAGCTTGAGAATTTACAAAGAAAGGACCAAGATTCTCCACGACGCACGCATAACTGTCACGGAATTCAAGGTCGGAGACAAAGTCTTGTTATATAATTCCCGACTCCGACTATTCCCCGGGAAGTTGAGGTCACGGTGGTCTGGACCTTTCACCATCAAGCACATACAACCGGGAGGAGCATTTGAATTGGAAGGAAAAAACGGAGCCACTTTTAAGGTGAATGGGCAACGGCTAAAGCATTATTCCAAAGGAGTCCATATGGGCGAGGTAAACAGAATATATCTACTCAAGGGACGGCCGGATGACCTTTCATACCTCCTTGATGAGGTCATTGAGGAGGCTATCCCCTACTTCATCGGTGCACTCCACGAAGATAGCTTCGAAGAAGGCCTAGATTTGGCCGAAGAAGAGAAGATGGAGCACTCCCACGATATCTCCATGGCTATTGATGATGGCGACGCTGATGTCGCAAGAATACGGGAGCTCTGCAAGCTCTCGAAGTAGAGGACTCCGAAGAAAGCTCCACCGATACGACGATCGGTGTCACCGGCAAAGTCGAAGACCAGAGCAAGCTCTAGCTTGGGGGAGCCGCCCCCCAACATTGCCCATGACGAAGGGGTGCTGAGGAAGACCACACACCACAATGATCCAAATCCGAACGGTCTTCCCGGGAAATTCGACGGGTACCCAACATACCGCGCTAAATTGAAAATTTAAAGGGGGCGAGCTCAAGACCTTAAACGAGCGCTTGTCGGGAGGCAACCCGACGGTTATCGCATTTTTTCTATTTTATTTTTTATTTTTGTTTTAGACTTTATTAGTGTTTTTGAGTCGTTTGCCCGAAAATTTTTGACAACGGGTCCTATTTTCTTTGACAGGAGGAGGAGAAAAGGATATCTATTATATGGAGGATGACCGAGGCGAAGAAGAGCGCTCCAAGAATGCGCTCGAGGCTTAGGAGGAAGAAGAAACCACCTGGAGGAAGAAAAACAGAGAGTAGAGCCAAAACAGAGCCCCGAAGCAGAAAACAGAGCCCCACTCGGCCGAGTACCATATCCACTCGGCCGAGCACAGAAAGCCGTCCGCCCGAGTGGCGCACCAACGAGGGAAGTCTGCTGTACTCAACTCTCTGTCTTTTTTGTGATTTCAGTATAAACTGCCACTCGGCCGAGTATATTTCTTCACTCGGCCGAGTGAAACTGATACACTCCTAGGGCGAAAATTTTTGTTGAATGAAAACATTTTCTCGAATGATTTCTTGACAAGTGGCAGGATCTGCAACAACAGATAAATTATAAGATATGAGATCAACAGCAGCAGATAGATTTCCCGAATGATTGGCATCATCCTCATACGTTCAGAATTAAAACTTTGGGTATTAAGTTTCAGTTTGGACTCGCAGACCTAGGAAATCAAAGCCACAATGGCTGCATTTTGAACTAAAATATAAGATAAATCAGTTTTCATAGATACAGTTTTAAAGATATCCAGTTTTAGCACATTTATAATGATATCCCGGTGGCCAAACCCTCGCGAGCCGAGCTAACTTTACGATCAAAAATGAGCTTACTTTGCCCTCGTGGTCCACACGGCTATACGGTCGGGGGTCCACCCCATTATGGGGCGAGCCAGCTATACCGTCAGGGATGATTTAGAAGACTTCGCGGGCTGGCCAGTTATATGGTCGGGGGCTACTCCTCGTGTGAGCCAATACAACTATCTGACCAGGGTTACTTCTCCCTTATGCCTTTCACATCAATCGAAGTGTTATGGTTGAAGAGGGCTTGTGGGTAGGGAAGCCATTTATAGATGAATTGGACTGCCATTGGATGAGGATGAGTCTACAGTAGAGTGTAGGGTTACTTCTTCCTCATGCCTATCACATCACACGAAGTATAGAGGTTGAAGAGGGCTTGTGGGTAGGGAAGCCATTTATAGATGAATTAGACTGCCCTTGGATGAGGATGAGTCTACAGTAGAGTGACCGTGAGTCTACAAAAGAGACACCGTGAGTCTACAAAGCAGTGACGTGAATATACATAAGATTTTATTCAGTGCACATATCTTCCTAAATTATAACGCGTTGTGCACAGTATTAAAACAGTTTAGAGGAGAGTTTTATTACTCAGTGCGCTCTACAGATTGTGCGCGTATGGTAACCGATTTTATTTTTGAATTAATCAGCGCAAAAATGGGTAAAATTATACCCAGTTGTGCGCGTTGAGGAAAAATGGGTTACATTCGAATAAAATTACTCCAAGCGTACAATGTCATGTAAAATTTGTCCAGATTTTAACCATTGTACGTGCAAGCCAAAAAGCTATATCAAATCCTCGGATGAAACTGTCGAGCAAAAACCATGCTATGAGAAAAAATTTCAGCTATGCATCGAATAGAGAAAGCACTGGATTCGTTAAAGGAGTGACGTATACCGTGACAGACGATCTCTTTGTGATGTCAATGTATTCCGTTATATCCAACATTACGCTGCTGAAACAAGTTTACAAAATTGTTGGTGAAATATTACTCTTACTTACGTCGATTGAACAATTGTGTTATCCAAAATACATATTGCTCAATGCGCACAACGGTCCAACATATGCCCATTTTGCGCTTTGAGCAGTTTTGATAAACCATAAATAATTTGCTCTCCGCGCACAACGGCCATATTTTTGCCGGTTGTGCGCGTTGAGGTATTTTGTTAGAGGCTATCAATTTTGCTCAACGCGCACCACAACGATCATACATTATTGGGAACAACATCTGGCTGCTATC